>JAHWFP010004881.1:368164-392079 GCA_023313725.1 Lithobius niger | reverse complement strand
TTACTTATGTATCTCCCAAATTTGTTGAAGTAAGTATTGAAAAAGTGTGAATATTGTGCATTCATCTGTTTTGCAGCGGGATTTTCAAGAAGTTGTTCTTGTGCCAGAGATTTGACTTTCGTTCGTGGATTTTGTGTAATCAAACTCTCAACCTTCTCTCCTTTCTCTTCTTTCTCATTCCAGTTGGTGAGTAGGAATGTCGTGTGATTTTCTTGTACCAAGCCGGTGACCAATACTGCAATGAAAACAACGCAGTTTGAAAGCCCAATACTGCAATGACACGGTTTGAAAGACAGACTGAATTTACGAGCATATGCTGGGATCAAAGTGTGATAATCCACTGACAGTTTATCGCATAGGATTTTTACATGTTTTAACTTGGGACCTGTAAGAGACAATTACAAACTAAAATTTAATTGAAAGACTAAATAAAGGGTAAGGGAAGCAAGGGAATACAAGGGTACACAATGGTACACAATGGTACACAATGGTACACATGGATACACAATATTGCAATAAGGGTTAAAATGTGTAACAAAGGGCAGACAATGGTTAAAAAAAGGATTAGTACATAAGTTACAATGAAGGGCCATAAGAGATAAAAAGCGTCATGCTTCCGGATTAGCATACGCATACACACGCACATAATATGTTTTTAATGATGTAGAATTAAGACTCTGTTATCCGTATGAATATTTTAGAATCTTTATTCTTTACGACAAACAACTTTCTTGATCGTTGAATACAGGTCTTGTGATTGCGAAATTCTTGCACATTTTTGCGGTAATAGAACGTCTATGGACTTATAAACATGCATCTGTTTAACCAAGATTGGTAGCTACACCCTTACCCGGACTACACCCTAGCCCGGACTACAACCTAGCCCAGAACACATAAAACATCATTTATGGTAAATCCCCAATAACCTACTTTATAGATAATAAATGACCAAAAATAAATAAAACCATATTTTGGAAAAATCTTACTCACCAATGCATAAAAAAGGTATTCCACTAAAAAACAACATATCTTAACCTGAAGTATTACGACGATTGGATTGCCATAATACCTGAAAGTAAATAAATCGTTACATTAATACCTTTAGGGTAAGCAGAATCTTCTCCCTACCTATTTTTATTTACCGTTTTGTCACCTGTGCCATCATAATTCTAACTAACAACCTTCACGTACAGAGATTCATTTACTACTTGCATTACTATTAATTTGGAATGTGATCCTAAATACTTTACTACTGAATAGTATTCGATTCTCCATGCCTCTGGACAGCGCGATCTGTCCCCTGACAACATGAAACTCGATGGCAGTCCCACTCACCGGTGGCTCCACACTGAAATTAAGGGATGCTTTCCCTATGTACCTGGACAGCACGATCTTTCTGGTGATAAAATGAAACTCCATTGAAGCCCCACTAACAGTATGCTCTGTATTTGAACTATTGGGATGCTTTCCCAATGGCCCTGGACAGCACGATCTTTTCGATGATAACATGAAATTCGAATGAAACCCCCATTCACCATTTGTTCCGCATTTCAGCTAATGGGATGCTTTCCCCCTGCCCCTGAACAGCGTGATGTTACCGATGACAGTATAAAATTTGATTGAAGCCTTACTCGCTGTTTGCTCGCCTTTGGAACCAAGTAGCTGCTTTCCTCTGCTAATGGACCAACGACTATACATATAAAGAGAACACCACACCTAATTTTGCATAATTCACATAAAGATATACTAACCACAATAATCCAAACTTGACGGTAACCAAACCTTAACAGCCACTGAAACGAATTCCTTGATAACCATATTGGCTCACCTGACAAGCTTGTTGATCGACTACAACAAGCTAACACTAGGTCGCCAACATCTACAGAAGAGGCTAGAATACCAAGATACCTAAGGTAAAAAAAAACAGTGGACCTACTAACGTTATCCTCTATCCGTCTGCTCCATCATGAGTTCCGGTTTAGGGTTTATAATTACTAACGTTTAGTGGTGCGCATTGCTAAGTAGAACGTCCACAGTAACGTTCGAGCTCAAAGTCCATTCATTTCAAATTAATCACCAGAATTCCTAGCACTATTATTGGATTCAAGTTCAAAATTCAATAAGGTTCATCGGTTTGAGGATTTCTATATCGATTATCAAACCGATTTACACATCATGCCACTGCAGTCACATTACCGAACAAGGCATGTAGATCACCAACATCGATGATAGCCCTGTGCAGCTTTACATCATAAGCAAACTTAGGCATTGCAAGTCCCATAGCAGGCTTTAAATCCACTATGTAAAGAGTAAATTACTAAATAACAACAGCCCCATTACGGACCACTGGGATGCTCCACTGATAACAGATCACACCAAGAGCAGAAAAGCTTGATGTATCAATGACAGTAATTAAACCGAAATTATTGTGCATTTCAAAGACTTGATGCATAAAACTACACCCAAAAGCACGAACATCACATCTTTCAGTTAATAGGTGAAGACCACTGATACACAAAATCAATGTGCCTTAAAAATTTTTTAACCCATCTAATCTTTTCTATTTAATAAGCACTCCTTTCCTACACCTGCTTAGGATAACAACGGCCACCAATACGGACCTTTGGGGGTCATTCCACTGATAACAGATCACACCAGGAACACAACAAAAGTTATAATTATAGATAAAGGTAATTAATCCGTCAATGACATGCAGAATAAATAATTATGTATTTAAAAGACTTGATGTATAAAACGACACTTAAGAGCACGAACATCACATATTTCAGTTAATGGTGGAAGACCACTGATACACAAAATCAAGTAATACACCAACAGTATGTGTCTTTAAAAGTTTTTTTTAACCAATCTACATCTTTCCATTTAATACCCAATCCTTGACTATACCCGTTTGTTACAACTTGCAGACAAACTTTCCTAAAATTAACCGTATCTTGTTTTGAGACCCAGTTACCCAGTGAACCAGTGACCACCCACTAACCCAGAGTGACTCATTCTTACACAGTGATCCAGTATGACTCATCCTTGCCATTTTTCCTGTGATCAAGTCAGAACCTGCCACCAACTCTGATCCTCTGGTGACCCGATGACTAGTCTGACAGCAAGACCAAGTGGCAAATCTTCAGGTTATAATATTAATAATAACAGTAATATTATTGTTTCAACATGATCATCGGGGCTTGAAAGGAATGCAGGATCACCAACCAACACCATATCTGGCTAAACAAGAATACGAGCGACGCACAAACCAGTGAGACATCGCCTGACGAGTTTGAGTTTATAAAAACGGTCAAGTAAGGAGCCAACATCACTTGACGTGGCAGTGAATTCCACAATTTCAATACGTGCAGCGGAAAGAAAATACTTTTTACACTTAGAGGAAAAACTCGCCTGCACAAGCTTGACCCCCGGTTCAGTTTCCTTCAAGGAGTTCTCAAAAAGCCACCAGGGCTGACATCATTTAGGTTGTTCAGTATTGCGTAGGTCAGCCACGGATCGCATTTGAGGAAACGTAGCTCTAGTGAGTCAGTGCACAAAGCTGGCAGTCGACCATGGTAGCCTATTTTTGATAATCCACGAAGTCGTCTAGTAAATGATGGCTGTACGTTTTCGACATGTTCACATATCCAATCATATGTGGCGACTAAACCGGACAATCATACTCGAAGAAATGGCGAACCAATACGCAGAACGCTCAGAATAAAGTTTTGGGGTCGCCAGATATAAGCATCACTTCAAAACGGGAGCACTTGAATGCATCGCTGGAGTTTGCAGTGGGACTAACACTTGAAATCGCCCATAAACTAGAACGCCACATCTCTTCAAGAACTAAGAATGATCCAAGGGATGTCCTTGAACACATATTCAAGAGATAAATTATAGTTACCAATGTGGTGAAAACTACATTTGGCATTGGTATGCGTTTTGCAGTGCAGTCACAGCATCGCACAAGGCATGATGTCACTACCCTTCTTGATTGGTCTACAGATTTAAATCACTGGCTGCCTTAAGCATCGCAATACCCTCGTCAGGCTTTGAATCCGATACGTAAACAGCAAATAACAATGGCCGGAACATTCACCAGTGGGGTATACAAGGTGTACCTAAAAGGTGTGGCTAAACTTTCAGGGTGTAGTCTATAATCAAAAGTAAGACTAAAAAGTCCTATAAACATGGGTCCGGATATGCATCCGTTTTTCGTTACAGCCCCCCAAAAGCTAAAGGTAAAACGTATAAGTTTTTTCATAACTTCCCACCTAATTTGTCCAAACAACTACAATTGACACAACCTTCTTGCAATTTCATTACTTCATAATGTAATGTTGATTTGAGGTCTCAAAACTTTGCGGATTTTTTGGAAAAGGTGGGAGCAAGGTGGGGGAAAGTGTTTGGGAGGGGGAGTGGCAGCGAACTTCTTTTGTCCTTTGGAAGGTCTGGCCAAACCTTAATGACAGATCCTAGTACACATCAAAACAAGACAAAAGGCCATTAGTCCGGAAGGTCTACCTTTTCAAGTTACATAAAAGTCTCCAGTAAGCCTTTCTGTCTAGCTTCCCTATGCAGCATATGTTGTAGCAAGTAATGACAACGAAAACAGTACTTCATGGCTACCCAGCAACTCTTTTGCAGGTCTTGCTGGGAAACATTGATCTCTTTTTCTGTATTTCGTTGAGCTTCAGTCGCATTTCACCTCATTTAGGCCACATTGGAACAAGCCATACACCCGGTTTCTTTGAACACGTTCACCAGTCAATGGCAAGACGTACCCTTGCCTGTGTTGGGTCGCATGGTGGCCACATCGAGCACCTTTTGTAGTCACAAAAGGCACAAATTTCTTCCTTCTAAAATGAAGAGGATACCAGATTGGTGATTTTGGTGCTCTGCATGGTGACGCAGCATTTTTTTCAGTAAAACGATTAAAGAGGCCCCCACCACCTAACTTCTCTATCTCCCAACTTCTCCCCCTCCCCACCCTTCCGCTATTACTGCCCCAACCACAAAGTTTTACGGCCTACATTATGAAGGAATGAAATTGCAAGGAGGATGTATCAATTGTAGTTGTTTGGACAAATGAGGTGGGAAGTTATGGAAAAACTTCAGCGTTTTGCCCCTAACTTTGGGGCTGTAATGGAAAACGGATGCATTTCCGGACCAATGTTTATAAAACTTGTTAGTCTTACCTTTGATCCCTGATATTTTGGTCAGACATTTACGTATACCCTGTAATTTCACACCAGTTTTCAAAATATATCTAAAGCCGAATAGAGGTCAATCGTTTGATCTCGAAACCAAAATTGGTGTTGTCAATGAGATCTTCGCTACTGACAAGTTCAAATCAACACAGATGATACGTTCAAGCATTGCATGCACATTTAAGAAATTGGCCTACAATTTACCAGAACAGCCACATTGCCCTTTTTTTAAGCTTGGAACCCCTTTTCCAAATTGGTGGCAGTTTATCTGTTGCGAGATCAAAAATTATTAACAGTGGAAAAAACGTTCCGTGTTGCTATAGACCTTATAAAAACATGCAGACAACCTGTCTGGAGTTACAAAGTGCAGACAAAGAAGCACCAACCCGTTGGATATCCAAATCGACATCAGCAATTAAATTTACTGCAAGTTTGCATACCACCAGGAGTTGACCATAATAAGTCGTTAAATTTTGGCAAAATGACTATTTTAAGAGGTTTACCTTTGCTCGATCATCAGTTCTCCCCCCCCCCCCCCCTCAGCGGCGGAATTCCCCTGGCAGTATCGGTTTTCCAACTAAATGGTCTATAAAGTGACAAAGTAAAGCCTTCCAAAATAATCCTCTTTTCTCTAGCAATTTCCAGGTTACAGTTTCGGCACAGAGGAGTTTGCTAAACGTTCTGTATTCAAACAATGCTTGACCACCACCAACTTGCTTCCAATGTCTCCACAACCTCTTATTTTTGATCACCAACTTAGTAGTATCTCTTGGGTAACACACCATGAATGAGGGGTCCACACATGCACTGTTGAGTGTTGTTTTATTTCACATTTTACACGAGAATGAAAGGCAGACCGTGCTGAATCAAGATCCGCACAGTTTGCCAGCAACAAACCCCAGTAAATAACTGATCAAGCAAGGGTTCCTGATGACCAGTGGACCTCGTCAGTGGAGACACATGTCGATGTGGCCTGGCAACAAGTTGAAACACAGTAGACTTGTGGTCACTGCTATGAAAATTTTACATGTGCCTAACCTTCGATGGTAAGGTGGTCTATGTCAGTCAATATCAATTCAGTTTTTTTATTGGCTTTGGGTTAAACTGTCCTGCCGTGTTTTTTTTATTATTATTATTATACATATTTTTAAAATTATAAATAGCTTTAATTTTACTTTTCATCTCTGTTTTTAACTTTCACTACAACTGTTTCAAGCATTTCATTGTTTTTCCTTACGACTTCCAGGCTGGATGTTAGCGACCTTCCAGGGTCCTTTTCTGACCTGCGTGCAATTGCACCAAACTTTCTAATATTATTATCTGCACATGTGTTTTCCCTGGTGAGTTCGTAAGAAAGATAGTCAATGTCAAATTGTTTGCACTAGCATCAATGGTTTTACGCGGTTTATGCTTCCTTTTACCAGCTTCGTGGATCCCTGATCGGTTGCCCTGATACATTACAACCTAGTTAAACAATTCACGTTAATAATCCACAACCTACAGCACTGATCACTAAGGTTACAATTTACCCGTGAGCTTCCAGATTCACTGTATTTAATCCCCATCGGTAGATGAGTCCTATACAGCTGAAAGAGGTTTCCACAAACACAGCTGGATAAAATAAAGACAGTGGATCGCTGGGCCACAGTGGTCATCTCTGGGTCAATTTATATTTTGATCCGTTGATCTAGTGCCCAAGTTAAAAATGTGATCCACTGTGATCATTGTCATGCATGTAACTGTGAGGAATTATTTACTAATTATTACTAAGCCAGAAATACAAGAAGCACTATTAAAATATATAATTATGTACTGGCACATTACGGAGAACAGCTCTCCAACATCATGCGAATAGGATAGTTATTGGTCTTGCTCTTCTGGTGCTGTTTGTAGTGTGGTGTTGCTGTTATTATATGTTACATAACGTTAGTTTCCTTGGCCCTAATTCCACTGGATGGGGTAAGAGTTCAACATGAAACAACTTTCTCAGTGTGGATTTGGTGAGCTATTCTACTTAAAGTGAACTGTACGTACCGAAAGAATGAGCCTGGCTGGCACCAGACGGGACACGAGAAAACATCAAACTAATTAAAGTGAACTCTACCAATATAGTCTAACATATATCAACAGGAAGTAGAAGGATGCGGTCTAATGAAGGTGGCCCGATCGTTAAGTTCTCATTGTCCAACTTCATTGTCAGAAAGTCATTATTCAATTCCGTCATTGTTACATTGGCAGTCAGTGCTGTGATACTTTATCTGAAAGCCACGGATTGACGGCTTTTTTTTAGAATTAAATTTAACAATGGTGAGGCCAAATAATATGCTGCCAATCAGCCTCGAATTTGATTGTAATAGGCGGTCTTTGCGGCATGACACCGTTAGCAGATTCTCAATAAATGTGTCACCTGCGTCTAGGTGGAAAAAAATGTGTAAAGATCATTGATTTTCCGGATTTCAGGAACGGAAGTAGTACTGCCATAAAGATAAAGTTCTGCTAGAGATACAATATTTCATGTGACAGATATGGCTGGAATCTGTCATTCAGTTCCCATTTGAATAGGAATCGTGCCTTTTATGTTTTTATTATTGGAATGGAACTACCAGCAAAGATTTCAATCATTTGTAATGGTGCGTAGGGTGCACGGCACAGGAAGGTGAACAAAAAATTCGTTGTCCCATTGTTAGTAACACTTTACTAACAATTAAAACAAGACAAAGGAAAAGTTACTTGTTGCGTAGGCAATGCGTTGAATCATGATGATATTCATGCGTTGAATTATGATTCAGATTCAGATTAGATTTATGGAGAGGCTAAAGGACCTGTACAGTCATACGCTCTACTATACCTTAAGTATAAACTTATACCTAGTCCAGATAACCATAGCAATGTCCAGCTAAAGATAACACTGGTCTATTGATAAAAAAACAGAGCTTATTACGTCAAAGCTTCTTGCCGCTATGATGTAATAAGCTCTGTCCTATAAGGTCTGTTCACATACAACGGACACACCGTTTATTATTTACTAGCAGTCTTCGCCGAAGGTTTTGTTTTGCCAGGTTTTTTTTTGTTACGCCCGGGTTTTTGGGTTCACGGTGTCCGTCCAGGGCCCTAGGGCTTCCTCGGCTAGATGACCGGAAATGGTTAGCGTTCGCTACAAAACCCTTTGAATCCTTTGTCAGAGTGCTTGGTGTAACAGGTAAGTTTCCTTCTTTTCGATTCGTCATTTTGTTTCACCCGTGGTTGTTTTCCAGTTTTGCCTGGACGTTCATTGAGACTGGTAATTTGTCTCCCGCACTTTCCCTTCCTTCCATCCTCTCCCTACCCTCTCTCATGCCTCCCTGTCCCCCTATTAGTCACAATACTACCCTTGTTGAATTTGGATGGGTGAATGCAGGCCTTTCTTTTTCTCCCCTCCCCTCCCTACCTGAACTCGCTTTTCTCTTGAGTGAGCCGAATCTCCGGTTACTGCAAAACGAACCAGTTTGTGAGTGAACGAAGATTTTCAACGAGGGGTTTCCTGACAAACCAGACTCACAGATCATAAATAACCAACAACCAATAGAACACGGTACCTTCATTTTTTCACTGTTTTAACGATTTTAGTTGTATTCATTCATTGTCCTTTGTCTGTAGGTGAACAAGGCACACAAATGTTCTACTTGTGCTGAAAATTAAAATTGGTTGTTGGTTATTTATGATCTGTGAGTCTGGTTTGTCAGGAAACCCCTCGTTGAAAATCCGGTTACTGGTCACAGCTAGTGGCCGACTTTACAAAAAGGTTTCAAAGGGTTTTGTAGCAAGCGCTAAACAATCCTGGTCATCTGTGCAACGAATCCCTTAGGCCCCTTAGGTCATGCCTTGTGCACGGATCATACTCGAAATAATTCAAATCAAATCAATATTATGCAACAATACCAACAATCAGCAAACGCTTGCTGCAAGACGTAGACTGAAGATAAAAATGGTAATTCCATATTAGTATTTCCAGCTAACCATAATTTGTTAAAGAAACGTAAAATAATAAAACAAGCAAATCTAAACTGCATGGGACGCTGAAGCAGCAGGAATTAGAAAACAAGAACGTACTCGTTTGATGCTTAAGGCGAGGTTAAAATATCCGAATAGCAAAGGAACACAAATAATCTTTCCTGTAACGCTTCAGATACTGCAGTGTTGCTGCACTGTTTAGGCCACGTGAAACCTGGCCACGTGAAATTTCAAAACTCTTCATGAACAAACAAACGAACCATAATGTAAGGCTACACTCTCAACTACTTCCTTGTCTCAGTGTTGTTCAGTCACGTCGTCTTCGTTCCGTTCATCACCCTACTCGTAATACATATATCAATTTACAAGATACGCAAGCCCGTTTCCAGGGATGGAATTTCACTACGTGTACAGCTGTGCTAAGCACAATAAGCACACTGGTGTATCGTTTGTAAAGGTAAAAATGGTAAAAAAAAATTTGAATACAGCAATAAGGTTTCACGTGGACTAAACAGTAAATCAATACTGCAGTATCAGAAATATTACAGGAATGTTTGTGTTACTTCGCTGTTTTGAGTTCGGATCAGTCACCTTACCTTAGGCATCAAACTATTTCGTTTTACGTTCTAATATATCATGCACGGAAATAGCCGTGTATATATATGATTGATGTCCTCTTTCCAGAAAAATTGCAGGGCGTCCCAAAATCCCGGAACAGCCTCACAACTCTTGAAGGGGTTAAAAGAAGACAGTGAAACCGTGGCAACGTAGGTGTAGGCAATATAGCTGTGCCAGAGGGGGGGGGGGAAGAGGGGCACTGAGGCGCACACTCCGGGTTTCAAACCGCAAAAGACGTTGTGGGTACGTATCCAACTAAATTGAACATTTTGCTGCCACCTACGCCTCTTTACGCACATAAGGTTGTTTTACCGGCTGCCATTTTTTTTTGCTGGATGGGCTCATCGTATCGAAGCTATCATTGTGGCCCTTTAGTCGCCTAATGAAAACCTTTCAAATAAGGTATTCCTCTACTCCCATTCCACTAAAAATTGAGTCGGAACAGGGGAACAGGTGTAATGCTGGTTATACAAAAAGGTAGATCCTTTCACCAAACCTACATTGCCATGGCTTCACTATCTTCTTTTAACTCCTTCAAAAGCTGTGAGGCTGTTCGGGAACTTTCGTGACGCCCTGTATCTCCGTTCCTATTCAATATATTTCGACCAAATTTGGGTGGATAGTAGATTGGTATGTAAGGTATAGTTATACAAAAAATATGCAAATATGAAAATTTGAAAACTGTTTACTTCTTGTTGGTGGTGGTGGTGTTGTTCTTGTGTATGACACGGTTTCAGAAAAACTACTGTACCTACTTAAAATCTGAAACGTGATCCATGCCAAAAATTTCCTTGGCGTTCATCCTCACAGAGACCACTTTTTTGATTAGTCTAGCCATTCCGGAGTTACAGGAGCCTGAATCAGTTTTATTTATCAGTTTATCAGTTTTATTTTATCAATTTTATTGTTTTACATTGTTTTAACCATTGTAATTAGGGAACAATAGGCTACCACTCAGCAAACGCCAGGTCCATTCTTCGTGCGCGTTGTCTTTCTAAAAAGTTGATTTATGAAGTGTAAAATGACAGGCAGGAGCCCGAATGGTGGTCGCACATTTGCACGGTGGCTGTACGCAACAGGCGGAGAGCTTACCGAAGGTGGAAGCGACTCCCCAATGAGGAACTTTGGCTGTTCTACAGGGGCACGTCACGTGACGTGACTATATCATTAGAAAGGAAAAGGAAACCTATGGTGGGCGACTCTGTGCGCGTGTAGGTGCGGCAGTGTCTCTGTCGCAAGCATGGAGTCAGTTCGCCATCAAGAAGCTAAGACTAATGTGACGTGGATTTATGGCACGCAAGTAGGGGCCCCTGGCCGCTTTATCCTACGGGGAGAAGACATGGTAGACGCCTTCAACGGTAGATTTGCAAGTGTTTATGCACTTCCCACGGGAATCCCACCGTCTCTAAGCCAGGATGGTGCTCGATCTGACGCTGGCGATGCTCAGTGGGAGCTCCTTGAACTTGAAGCAGCTCTGTTGGAAGTGCAAGAATACGAGCACGCCAGGTGTGGACATGGTCACATATGATGAATTGAAGAGGCAGCCTAGAGAGGCCAAGGAGAAGCTTCTGGCACATTTCCAGAGCCACCATCCTTGCCCCTGTTCATAAGGATGGTAGTGATAGGTCAAATCTTGTTAATTACAGGCATACCGCACTTCTCTCGTACGTCCGCAAAATCTTTGAGCGGATGCTGGTTCGTAGACTTAATTGGCATGTTGAATATTATGTTTGGCGCCGATTCAGTTCGGGTACAGACCTGGCAGAAGTGCGCACGATGCAGTACTATATCAACTGGCATTAGGGAGGCATGGGTACAGGGAATAGATGTTGCAATATTCCTCGATATTTGGGCAGCATATGATACGATGTTACAAGTTGTCCTCGGTGCACGTCGTTTTGCAACGCGTGGGCTACCACATGGGAGCTATCTCAGCCCCACGCTCTTCGCTATAGCCATCAATGATGTACATACTGCTTGGGGTCTCTATGCAACAGTGTTACACCGATGACGTTGCAATGTGGTTTGTAGGCAGTGACTTGCATCAGTTAGCGGCACATGCACAGCGTGCCCTTTGACTGGTTTCCCTGCGACTTGGTGACAGGGGTTTGCTTCTTGCCCTTTCCAAGACAAGATCATTTTTTTTAATGATTAGGTTCGGTTTAGCCTTGATCCGACAATGTTAACTACTAGCAGTATGCAATGTCAATGTTACTTCCACATCCAGTTTTTTTTAACAACTATCTTAACGAACTATCAATCTTCTGTCTCACCTGCTTGAACATGCTGCAGCATTTATCTTCCTTTTCTGCTGTTGATCGTCCTATGCTGCCGGATCAAGTTTGTTTTTCCTCCTACTTATCTTGTGTTTTTCCGTTGTGGTGGTACGACGTTTTCAGCTATTAATCCGCTTGTGGTTTGTATTACTTTAGAAATAGTTTTCTTGTAGCTGCGTTATAAGATTGAAGCTGCTGTTTCCAGTTACTATTGGTCTGCTGTGCTTGCAAGAAGTCTTAGGTTAAAAAGGCAACCTGCAACCTTCCCAGTTTATTTTCAACTGATAAGGCTGGGACAATCAATAAGTTGCGAAATCCTAGAATTTTCTATTTTACATTCGCTAGAGCGAGATTGACCCAAATGCAGTTGAAATAAAGTTTGGCCCAGCGAATCAAGGCTGTCATACTAGACTTAATTTTGATTTGATGCATTTCTCTTTGAGATGTTTGTTCAATGTTTTTTTCCTATAATTTGGTTAAAATTTACTCCCACAGTGAGCTTTACTGCGTGAAAACAAGTTGTTCTAAAATAAATTTACTTTGACAGTGAGCTTTCCTGCATGACGACAAGGAAAAGGAGTTCGAAGATAAATTTGCTCCGACAGTAAGCTTTGATGCATGAAAGGAAGGAGTTCAAAGATAAATTGAGGCGGTTAGTTCACAAGTGGTTCAAGTCTATTTAAGTCCATTTTCAGATTATTAAGGTTAAAAAAACCAAGCTATTATAAAAATCACTTGTTAAGTAATACTGCTCCGAAATAATGTGCTTCGCGCTAACCAGTTTGGCTTCAGAGAAGGGGCCTCTACTGACTTACTTTTAGTGGAATTGTGCCATAAGATTGCTGACGGCATTCAAGGAGGAGGGCAAGTTGACGTTATCAGTATTGACCTGGAAAAGGCTTTGATAAAGTTCCGCATGCCTTACTCATCCATAAACTCCGTATGTATGGTCTTGGTCACATGGCTGATTGGTTTGCATCTTTTTTAAACAACAGAACACAATGTGTCGTAATCAATGTTTCTTAGTTCAAAAACGTGCTTTCTGGTGTCAGTCTGCGGACCCTTTTTGTTCGTTTACCTGAACGACCTAACGCAGATTATAGGAGATCATGGATCAGCTTTTGCTGATGACAGCACGATGATGAAAAACATCTGCATACAACTTAATTCCATCGTTCTCCAGGAAGTTATTACGAATGTGTTTAACTGGTGTTCAACCTGGGGAATGTCGATCCAGCCTCTAGAGTCTGCGGTCATGTCTGTATCAAGAGGAAAAACCCCTATTATTGTTGACTACAAAGTGGGTGATGATGCACTTCCTAGAGTGGAGGAGATGAAGATTTTGGGTGTTACTCTAAACAACTCTCTTAATTGGAATTTCCACATTAGTAACATTACAAATCGTGCGGGAAACCAATTGCGATTTTTGAGTAGAGTGTTACGGGGTTTCACTCCTTCGACTAAACTCGCTGCCTACAAGAGTATGGTTAGATCAAAAATGGAGTATGCTGCTGTGGTATGGGACCCCTACCAGGAGGTCCAGATTAATATGCTTGAGGCTGTCCAGAAGCGTGCTATCAGATGAGATGACTGAGAAATTAACTTGCATAGTTTGAGAGATCGTAGAAAGGATAGCAGGCTTGCTCTCCTTCACAAAATTGTGCATGGTCATACCATCGTGGATCCTGAAAGTCTTACTAAACCAACTTTTACTGGACGAAACGATCTTCCCATGAAGCTTGGAGTTTGGCAGCCAAGCACTGAATATTTCAAGTGCTCGTTTTACCCAAGAACTGTTGTTGAGTGGAACAAGCTGCCGATCGAATGTGTACGTCACACCAATCTTTCTGGCTTTAAAACTTCCTTGGGGAAACTTGCCACTGGCTGTTTTGAGTAATTGTTGGTTGATATTTTGCTTTTGTTTTTAGTTTGATATGTACAGTCGTACATAATTTTTAAATTAAAGTAAATTAAATTTGCCTCCGGTCTAGTACACAAAACTGAAGACTGCAAACTTAATATCCCAAAATCATGGGCGTGGCAGCTGTCTACTCACCACTCCAACAATAGCATGTTGAACATAACAAAACAAAACTTTTTTATGGCATTTCTGGACAGTGCAAGTCATTCTAAGCAACTTTCCCTTTGATACCACACATCTGTCTGTCTGTCAGATTTTACAGCTGCTTAGAAAAAAAATGAATGATCTTGTTGGACTAAGCATACAAAAAATATGCACCTTTTATAACCTTATAACATTTTAATACCTATTATTTTATCTCTACAACTTTTGCTGCCTGAGTGACCGTTTAGGCCCTATATCGAGTAAGTAGTGGGTACTTAGTCCAAAATTTAAACAACCCACTTTTTGGGGGTGAAAATGTGTCGGTTCAAAAAAAAAAAAAACAAGAGAGACCAACCTAACTGAATTTTATAAACTTTAATTTTCATCTCTACAACTTTTTGCTGTACGAGTGAAACTTTAGGCCCTATATAAAGTGAACACTTAGGGGAAAAAGGAATGACCCTGTGGCACTTAAAAACAAAAAAGGACCACCTGTGCACCAAACTTGAAACATTTTCGTTTATGCACAAGATAGCCGTCATCTACCAGCCCAAAACTGAAACTGAGATACACCACAATGAACTTGCACCACTTGTGACCTAACCTCCTTAATGTGCTTTGATGCATGAAAACGGAGGAAAACAAGAGAGTTCGAAGAAAAATTTACTTTGACAGGGAGATTTGCTACATGGAAACAAGGGAGTTCGAAGATAAATTTACTCTGACAGTGAGCTTTAGTGTATGAAACCATTGAGTTCAAAGGTGAAATTCCTACCTGAAGTATTCCAGGGGTGGGGGCCCAAACGTAGAGCAGTATGCTGAATCTTTGATTTTTAAGTATTTAGGATTATTGAGCCAGAAACTAATACAAACCACCAATGTCTTATTAGCTTACTAATTGTTGCGAAAGGTAGAGCCCTGTGAATAAAGAAAATCAGCTAACGTATAATGCATTTCTTACTCCGCCGTGTAATTGTGATCTTCAGAACTCAATATTCCTAGTTTAATACTTGTCTAGATTTTAATGCAACTTAGGAGCCTTATGGATCCAGAAACGGTAATATAAACCACCAATTCAATTTTAGCATATAGTAGAGCCCTGCAGAACTGATTTATTATAGCATCTCTTACTCGACGGAACTGAATTGATATTCACAGTTTAAAATAACATATTATAGCATCTATTACTCGGCCGAAGAAATGTGATCTTAATAGCTCAATTTATTTCCTAGTTTAAAATAACATATTATAGCATTTCTAACTCGGCTGAAGAAATGTGATGTTCATAACTCAATTATATTCCTAGTTTAAAACAACAAATAGCATATTTTACTCGGCTGATTGTGATCTTCATAACTCATTCCAACACTTGTTTAGTGCCTTAAAATATTTTGATGCAGTTTAGGAGGATTATGGATCCAGAAACAGGAATTCATTATTGGCAAACTAGCTGTAAACAGCTTATTTCTTCAGTTTCAGTACGAACAGCTTAAAGGTACAAAACCAGCCCCAATAATTCAGTTTAAAAAAGGAATATTTTGCTTCCGACTACTTCTAACTTTCGAACGAAATGTAGTGTATTAATAAACAAGCACAACTCAAGTCATCAAGAATTTATTTTAGGACAATCTCCAACTTCATCACGGACAGCATTCTCCTAATGAGAAAGCCGTTTCAATGCAATGCCTCGATCTTTAACCACGCGCCTACGTTTTTTCCAGAAGAGCCTAAATATTGGTTAAAGCACAAAATCTCATTTGATTGCGGGGCATGCTGGCATGCAAAGAAAACTCTGCATGTCTTTCCGCCACTTGGTATGCCACACCGACAAATTCGTTTTGCATTTGGTGATTCGTCCATCGACAATAGATTTCCCACCCATTCTTTCGCAAGCAATCTTCTAAGTAATTTTCAAAAGTTCTTTATGGCTACAATCAGCCAAAAGAATAGCCACAGCTTGGGTCCAGAAAGGTGGTTCACTGAAAATAAAATAAACAAAGTAAAAAATTTGTACATAAAAATTTGTTAGTCAGCATTAATACAAAGTAGAGCAAAGAATTTTCTCATTTTTCGATAATCACGGGCTACACAGAGCTGAAAACGGCGAGCACTTTAACAACGTGTTGTTATTATCCACTTGGGAAAGTAATGAACGATTTAGAAAAATTATCTGTACTTAAAATAGGTGAAAATACCACAATAGAAAATACCACTCAAGCCATTTTAATTGCAGTATCACTCATTGCATTCCCAAGTTGATAACACGTTTTTAAAGTGCTTGGTTTTTTCAGCTCTTGGCTGCAACTCATGACTATCGAAAAATGATTGATATTCAACTACGCTCTTGTTATATTACTACTGGAAATTTAAAACGACTGAAATACCCTAAAAAGATTTTTTTTGGAAACAAGATGGCGGGACGAAGGAAAATATTATTGGATAATTAGTGTTAATACCAAGTGCATAAAATATTAAACAGACGTGGATAAATAAGAATCTCAGACATATGCAATGTTGGAAATTTACTTCACATTACGGTACAAAGTATTTGTAATTTACTTCGTTATATTTATCGACATTTTCGGATACATTGTACAGCCTATAGATTAGAGATGCAGACATTATTACAATAATAAAGTTTGAGAAGGCCAGAAATACGCGTACTATACATAAATAGGCAAGTTAGGATTATTCACTAATTTCTGCATGAATATTAGCTACTATTCTGGCTTTCTCAGACCTCATTGTCAATGAGGGAAATGACGCCTTAGAGCACCAAGCTGATGTTCCTCATTCAGATCAATTTTCGATTTGGAACTAATGCTACAGCTAATGATACAGGGCATGACACATCAGTGCACCAAGCTAATACTCCTAGTTCAAAACAATTTTTAACTAATGGTACAGTCTAATGATTCCAGACATTAACAAGTATTCACATGCAATGAAACATGACATGACACATTGGTGCACCAAGTCAATAGTCCTCATTCAGACCAAATTTCGACTTGGCGCTAACAACACAGCCTAATGACAACAGATGCAAAGAGGTTTTTACATGCAATGATAGGACATATGACATCTTAGTGCCAAGCCAGTACTCATTCCTCATTCAGATCGATTTTCGACTTTGAACTCAGCCTGCACTTCCATAATCTTACTGAAATTTTGATAAAAGCAGCCTGCTGCTCACATTCCACATTCACGGATTTGATTTGAGCTATCTGCACTCTTGATGCTTATATTCGCTAATGTCGTTTCCCAATTGGTTGTATTTATTTACATAGTTCCAGGGGTTGATGCAGGGAAAAGCGAGTTGATGGCGAGTTGTTGGCGAGTTTTTAAAACTTTTATGGAATTTTTTCACAAATTTACAACTAAAAGGTTTGGCATGAAATGAAACATTAACGTGCAAGCTTTGAGTATTTTAAAAATTGGTCGAACTCATTAACGTAACAAATTAACAAGTACATCCAACCAACTGCTAGTTTCATAGTGTATTCAAGGCTTTTATTAATGATTGACTTAATTATGGAAAACGAAAAATTACTGAGTAGACCACGTGACGATTTTTCTTTATTAAAAGCCTTGAGAGAATTGGTAATTAATGTCATTGCTAAAAATGAATAAATAATGTAGGTAGAAACCATTTAGGTGCAACGCCTACCTTAATCTTGTACGATAAAGTGGAAAACAGAAACTGAACTAAACGAACAGAATGAAACATGTGTCTGTTACCCAAGGTCTACGATAAAGCGGAAAACTGAAAAAAAACGAAGAGAACAGAACAAACATGTGCCTGTCCAAGTTAGTGCAAAACGGCAACACAGATTCTTTTTAAATGAAGTGTACGCCTGCTAACCTGCTTCACCCTTTGCACGAGTAAAAAGTGGACACGGCCGAATCGCTTTCTGCCCAGCATTTTACGTTGAGTAGATTATCGTCCAGCAGAACGAACTTTCACACGAGTCACTGTAGAGTTATTAGTCATCGAGCGTAGTTGCACGTATTTCATTCCATTTTGATTAAGTTGAGCATAGGATTGTCTGCCATGTTGACTTGGCCTAACGGAATGTAGAACCATCTGAAATTCAGCTCGAGGAGCATAATTTCCGCTGCTCTGTAAGCTATGTATTCGTGGGCAAAAAAGGAGGTGAGGTTTTCCGTAAAATCACTGAATGGAATGTTGCGCTATCGTAGATACGGTTAAAGGTAACACAGGAACGAAAAACGGAATCCTTTCATATGAAGCTTGCATCCCGTCCACATCTTCCTACCACGCTGGTAAAAAAAAGATAAGTGTAAGCCATGCTGACTCAGTCTACAAAATACGGAATCAACAGAAATTCAGCTTGTGGAAGGAAGGAGGAGTGTGTTTTCACAGACAAGAGTGTAACAAAATTCTGAATCCGCCCATCTGCTAGTTCAATGGGATTGGGATTTAGGAGATTATATTTTTGATTTTGAGTTCGTTAAAGACCTGGTTTACTGTCAGCTGGCATTGTGTTATTAACAAGTCAGTCCTAGAAGTGGGAAAAAAAACAATGAAACCCTGATAAGGAACCATTCGTCAAATGAAAGAAATTACTGCAGTATGGCAAAGTATTACGTAAGGAGTTGTTTTCAGGTGTCAGGAAAATGAGGGGTTTTAAAACCTTAAAAGCTTTTGTTTGAACGTGTTGATATTCTTGGGATGAAAGGGAGAGCTCATTCTGAATGGTAGGTTGGAAATGGTTTGAATTATTCAAGGCCAGGTACACCTTTACCGCCAGTAAGTTCGTTGTTCACGAGAGTCGAGCACTTTTGCAGCAGCATCAATTTGTCTTGCTTGGCATGATGCTTGTCATGAGCACTTGACCAGGCTTGAGAATTTCAGGTGGTGCATATTTAACCTTCTCTGGCAAAGTCGTGGGTCGGAGGCATCTCGATTCTTCATTCTTGTCAAAACCATAAACCATTGGATCCAAATCTCATGGGTCAGATTTCAGTGAAATCTTCTAAATAGATTGTTGTTAGGTGTGCTTGCTTTACGTTCCGAAGAAATGCTGCATATGTTTTGGTACAAAGAGCATAGTATGTTACACACCACTTCCAATTTTGAAGCTGACCTCAGAAGTTGAGGTCACCTAACGATGCCCCATAGCATAAACCAATAAACTTTGCTGTAAGATGTCAGACACATCAGCATTTTGATCTCCAACTTGGGACCATTACGAGTGTCCACTTTTCAATGGTTTTATGCATTAATTTTTCTTAATGTCAGAATGCATAGCAGTTGAATCATATGTGGTTGCATGAGCTGCTAAGACATCAATTATTCACGTTTCACAGCAGTGGATCTAATGTAACTCTGTGGCCTTTGAATGGGGATTGCATGAGAATAGCTGCAGGTATCTTCCTAAGTTTGTAAGAACAGTAGGAAAAGAAAAACGTTAGTATATGTGACGCAATAACCTGTGCGTTTTGATTATCAGCAACCAGGATGGCTTACTCAATAAGTATCGCATCTGCTTCGTCTTGAGTAGCTTTGAGGTCTAGCCTTACGTTATTTGGTGGAATGCTAACAAATGCTAACAGGAAGAAGTGTTTACCCAGAAGTTTTTTTTATACACACATATGATCACTGATTATATTCGACTCTCCATGGTTGAAGCATTGCCTTCTAAAAAAAAGCTGCAAAGCTCTGGGCAGATGTCCTGATGAAGCTGATCTGCTTCATGACGATGTGCAGAGAGAGGGTGACAGGCTTTAGAGTAGACCAATAAATGATTCCCTGTTTTATGCTGCTGGGTACACCATGATGCGAGCTATGGGCTGTGCTACCGCAGAACATTGTGGACCAACTGCCAAAAAACCTACTTTAAAAATTTCCTTCACGGTAATCATGTCATGCGTCATAAACTAGTTCCAAACTTATAAATGAAGGAAAATACCAAAATTGTTAATATGAGGTCACCATTTTCGGCCGCCATGTTGGATACGTCTAACAGTATGCTATTTTGGATGTGTGCTTCCTACAACGTGTGACACCATTTCTGAACCACATCTGGGCTGTCGGAAATCATTCTTTGCCGTGCGTGTAGTTCCAATTTGGAACTCACTACCCGAAGAGACGGTCTCTGCCGCGTCAATCTCAATCTTTAAGAAGCAGCTACTGAGCTGTGATCTCACTAAATTCCTTAAAAGGACTTACTGACAAACTCCTTTTAATCACTCTTCCATGATATGAATTCACTTCTTCTCTCTTTTCCTTTTAACGCTGGGAACGGTATTAGTGGCCTGCCCTTCCGTAATCCCACTCCCACTTTTGATGAGAGTAAACCTCTTATTATTATTATTATTATTATAACCTATTTTTGATCTTAAGCATCCAAATAAACATAATTCGATACAAGACTTGTATATACAAAGAAAAATGGCAAAATTGTTAATTAAAAGTAGCGACTTGGCAGCCATTTTGGATATGTTTTCCTTCTACGTTAATTTAAAATAGCGACTTGGCAGCCATCTTGGATACGTTTTTCCTTCGACGTTTAACACAATTTATGAACATATTTTTTACCTTCGTATCCAAATAAACATATTTGACACCAAAATTTTAATGGGAAAGGAAATCTAAAATATCTAAAACTTAAGACGGCTATTTTGGCCACAATATTGAATATATCGAGATGCCCAAGGATGACAGAATGTCATCATTTTTTTATATTGAAGCTGACCATGTCATTGAACAAATTCAGCAGTAAGAAAATTAAAACAATAATTTGGGGTTGACATTTGGCTGCCGGACTACTTAGTCATGAAAAGCCGTAAGTGGATACACCTGTACAGTGCATAGCCAATCAACTGAACTAGTACATTAGTCAGTACATAGTTCTACGAGGTGCATCTACTCCAGTCATATGGTCGTTCACCATAGCCCTTATACTGTTCAATCGCCCAAACTTACTAGTGAAATTTCTGTGCCGCTGATAAGATTTACTAAATTACCTGTTGCCGAGGAGGACGGTGGTAAAGCAGTATTGTCTGCCTTCATCACCATATATCCTGACCTGACTTGCTTTTCTCCAGCATTTCTTGCCGCACTGTCAATTTGTGTCACACATTCAATACATGCAGGTGCAGTGACGTAACATTCATCAGCCGTCACGATCATCAAGGGTTGTGGATTGTCAGCAGTTTCGCAGTCCGGCGCGTAGTACGCAATGTCCACGAGTGGTGGTGGACTCCCATCAGATGCGCAGGTTACCCTCGCCATCTCAAACGCTCTGTAATTTGCTTTCGAAACGTCAACTTCCATGTCACCAGCAAGAGCTATAGTCAAAACGTACATGTAAGTTTTAAGGTCATAGAACAAACATCAAAATACACGCTTTAAAAAAAATCTTATTCGTCCAACTATCGAGAGGACAATAAAGAATCCATAAATCAACCAAAATGTGACACTAATTTGAGTTGAACTTTGCCCTCAAGACAATTTATCATGATTATGTGAATGCTAAAAAGTCCGGATAAACATTAATAGACTTAAAACCAGAGGCATTAAGAGGTAAAAGTAAGGGAATGGAACTGTTGTTTTATTTCATCATTTTTTTTACTTCATGTGGGACATACAATTTGCCGGGTGTTAAATGAATATTAATCGTCCCTCCTGATAAACTTGAAAATACACTCAAAATAAATGAAATAAGCATTATTTGCTGGATCAATTTTCTAATTTAGTCCAGGCAAATTAGACCAAATTTAGGTCAATCGAGGAATAATTCATAAGCTAATTTTTGGCACACATGTTCGTAATGGTCTTAGGTTCAACATACTAAAAGTGTTCGCCTGTCAGTGTCGAAATGCCATCATCTTGGTAACATGGCACCCGATATCGGTTTTTTTTTTCAATATATCTCGGTAACAGTTGCTCGGGCTTGAAAATATATTATGTCTGAAAATTTAGCGCATGACATTTTCTACAAAAAAATGTTTCATTCATTTTCTTGGGAAATTCAATGTTCATGCTAATGCAGCCATCTTGGAAACGTGCCCGAAATTTGTTTTGTTCAATGTATCACTGAAACGGCTGCATAAAATATGTTTATGGAATTGTCTACAAAAAGGTTCTATTCCTTATTTTAAACTGAGTCAATGATTCAGCGAATAAACGGTGTCAAAGAGGCCCCCAATGCACACAAACGTGCATAACGCTTCATGTAGTTGGGTAGCTTGGGGCCCAAAATGATAGAATTGGTCAATTTCTGTGAAAAGCACGAATGTATATTAAAAGTAACTGGAAAAATAGCTATGATAGCAAGTTTAGAAAATCCCACAGGAGGGTGGATGGGGCAATTTACCCCACCAAAAAAGGTATTTATAGCGATTTTCGTGTTCAAATTAGGTAGCGAGCCTTCTATTAACTCACAATGGATACGCTGAATTTTCTGAAATATGAGGATATCTTTCCATCACTCATAACCAAAATTGTTTAACTTAGATAGGGACCGTCTTATGCTCACTTAAAGGCAAAGAGGCAGCAGCGAAAGCATTAAGGTGAATTTCTAATTCAAAATGCTTTAGCGAGCCCTCTAATAGGAAAAAATGAATATGCTTAGGATTTTCTTAAAGCTGGGGATGTATTCTTTCCATCAATCCTAACTGTTTAGCTTAGAGAGGGACCAATCTATACCTAGTTAAAGGCGAAGAAGTTATGGCATGACAGTGAAAGCGTCTGTTGATTTTCAAATTCAAGCGCTCACTCATCTGAGCCCTCTAAAGGTCCGAATTGGACATGCTTATGATTTTTTGAAAGGTAGGGTTCTATTCTTTACAACAATCCTAACCGAAATTGTTTAACTTAGGTAGAGACCGTCGTACGCCCAGTTAAAAGTGAAGAGGTAATGGCATAGTGGCAAAAGCGTACGTTGATTTTCGAATTTAAAGTGCTCTTGCAAGCCCTCTATTAGCCCTAAATTGAAATGCTTAGGATTTTCTGAACGGTAGATTCTATTCTTTTCATCAATCCTAACCGACATTGGTCAACTTAGATTCGGACCATTCTACGCCCATTATTATAGGTGAAGAGGTAAAAGCGTAGCGGCAAAATAGTATGTTGATTTTCGAATTCAAAGTGCTCTTGCAAGCTCTGTAATAACCCGAATTGGATTTATTTAGTATTTTCAGAAAAGGGGTGATCTATTCTTTCCATCAATCATACCGGAAATTGTTTAATTTAGATAGGGACCGTCCTAAGCCTATTTTAAGGTGTAGTAGTTGTAGGCGGCTGTTTTGAATTTCGATGTTCATATTTGTACCTAAGCTGAATAATTTCGGTTAGATTTATGGAAAGAATAGCTCCCACCTTTAAGAATATCCTAAGCATATCCAATTCAGCCTATCAGAGGGCTCACACGAGAACTTTGAATTTGAAAATCAAACACTTTTGCAATCACGCCATTACCTCTTCACCGTAGTAGGTTAGTCCCTATATATCTGAGCTAAAAAATTTCGGTTAGTTATAATGAGAGAAGAGATCCCCACTTTTCAGAAAATTTTAAGCATGTCTGGCTTGCTAGAGCACTTTAGATTCGAAAATTGCTATAGGCTTTTGCTGCTAAGTTATTACATCATCACCTTTAAATGGGTGTACGACGGTCCCCAATCTAAGAATACATCCACACCTTTCAGAAAATTCTAAGCATCTTCATTTCTGCCCATTAGACAGCTCGTTAGAGAACTATGATTTCGCTGCTACTTCTTCACCTTTAA
>JAHWFP010004881.1:325274-360868 GCA_023313725.1 Lithobius niger | reverse complement strand
ACTCGTGCATATTCCTAAATTTACTCGCGTGCTTTTCTAAATTTACTCGCACGCTTTTCTAAAATTACATGCACAAAGGAAATGTCTTATTTCTTACCTCTCTTTGTAGCATGTTAGGATGAAAGAATCTTTCGTAACAGTTATGTATTCTGCAATTAGCGGTGGACCATTGTCCATCATCATATAGAATGAGGCTGTAATACAAATCAATTAAAAACTTAGTTTCTAACATAATCTGCGAACTGTTGTTGCAGTCTATACTTATTGAAGTGTCTGGCAGGCCAATTCCCGACCTGTTATTTTCTAATGTGAAAAGAACACGATGTTTTAAGATATTTAGTGCAGAATGTTGGGTTTGGAAATAAAATTTAACGGTGTATTAGAATGCCTTTCCTAATTTTATAAATAAAATATATGTTTATTAAACTATAAAATTTTATTTAGTAGTAGAATTCAAAATTTAAGGTGGCTGTCATCAATGTGTTACGAAAAAGGGCCACGCTGGAAAATTGCTTTACTTAATTTTTATTTTTTTTACGGACTACTATTTCATTTTTTATGCTTTAGCATAGATATAACCGAAACAATTAAACAGTTACGGTGACCAAGAATAAAGAAATTGTGAGCTGGTTAAACGTCGCTTAAAGGCAAGGTGTAACAGAATGAAAGTCTGTAGAATATTGCACAGTCTAGAGCTGTGTGGATCTTTTTTTGCATCAATCAAAAGAATGCAGGCCACATTACCTCCTTAATTATTAGTAAAAATTTGGTACGTCCATGCGCACCTGGAAGCAAACTTTAACGGTTATTATATTGCTGCTGCTAAATGGCTCCACAGTAGATTATAAAGATTATTTGTTCATGACAACCTACCTTTAACATTTGCTGGAACTGTTCAATTTCCATAAGCAACGAATTTTCAGTGCGCGCGACAACTGGAATGCATAACATGATTTTTAAATAAAAAGAACCGGAGCAGCTTTCTGGATCACTCATCCCATTGAATTGTTAGATGTTAAGGAATGGACAAGAGAGTGAAGAAAGGAAGAAATGAACAGGGAAGGGGTGATGCTTTTGATTACTTTCCTGAAGGCATTAGCAACAATTAAGGCTAACCAAAATTTAAGACTAATTAATCGTTATCCCACTGTTTAAAAAGGGTAATGCATCTATCCCTTTAAATTATCAACCAATTCCTCTGGTATCTGTTACATGCAAAACCATGGAGTCCTTCTTTAGGAACTCCATGCTAGACCACTATATCTTATACAATCTGTTAAGACTGCAATCAGTTTGGGTTCCTTCCCAACAATGTGGCACCGTTCATCCACGAGCGAACCATGATGACGCAGCCACTTACGAAGCAACCCGAAGGGGGCTTCTCTGTAAGGCTAGTGCTGCAATCGTTGCCAATTGTGGCCGGTCTGCACACGTTCGCACCGTCTGCCTCTTTCGTCTGGTAAATCGCTGCTTAACGAACGAACGAGACCAAAAGGCTCCCACGCCTTTGGATGCGCAACGCCTTGCTGAAGGGCACGCGAGAAGGGAGTAAGTCGGGGCTTAAAGCTTAAATATGTGTCGTCTCCATATTACTCGAACCAACACCATCACAACTTCTCCACATCGATGCAGCTTCTGCTGGCCCTAGATCGCCGACAGCTAACCTGGAGATTGTGTTGGATGTAATCTACTTCAAATTTAAACAGGTCTTCGACTCTGCGGTTCACCAGAAAGTTTTCTTTTAACTCGAGCACTTGGGTTTTGATGCTGCTTTAATGCGTTGGCTAAGGGTTTTTGTGCAATCATACTGCTAAACATGCGCGTAGGCTGTTTCCCGTGACGTGCCTATCACATGACGGGGCTAGTCCACTCAGACGGCCAAAGATCCGCTATTCTCATTCGTCAGAGGCAAACTAATGATGACGTCACGGCAAACAGCCATGGCTCGTGGTATAGTGGCGTCCCTCAGGAGTCTGTGCCCTATCCCTTTTGTTCTCTTTGTTGGGGACCTGTTTTCTCTCTCGGCATCCTCGGACCTAATTTCTAAGTTTGCCGACGACGGGAAGACTGGGATGGAGGCCATCAACTTGCAGGACCACTACCGTCTTTCAACCATCATTGTTGACGTTGACCAGTGGTGAACTGATTGGCAACTGCCTGCCGCTATCGAGAATGCCACTCTTTTCACATCGGAAAACGTCCTTTGCTTCCATGTAATTCCATCGGAAACCACTTTCTTGATATTAAATCTGATGTTATGGACCTTGATGTACGGTATCTTAAGTCCATCGCACATTGTATGATGCTGGTTACCAAAGCTTTTCACAGTTTGCATATTGTTGATTGCTGTTTGGCTTGTGTAAATCTCTGTAGGCATGTGGGGGCTTGTAAAGTCTACATGCGGCCTTTACTGGAGTATGCTAGCTCCGTGTGGTCGCCCCTACTTCCACAATACATTGGTCGATTGGAATCAGTGCAGCATTCCTTCTCTCGGTCTCTACCTAGTCTTTGGCACCTTTCTTATAGTGATCGTCTGCAGCTCCCTGTGCAGACTTGGTTTCAGATCATTCACAATCTCCTTCCTGTTGATTTCCCGTTTTTTACTTTTTCTAATTCCTCACGACTCGGGGCCTCTCGCTTAATCTTCAAGTTCTTGGGTCGTGGCTGGACTGCACTTCAGTTTTTCTTTGCATCCCACGTAGACCAATGCTGGAACTCACTGCCTTAAGTTTCGGTTTCAACCAATTCCCTGTGTACCTTTCGCAGACCGCTTGCTGCTTGTGACCTGTCCTCCGTAGGACCTATTGATACTTCCTGTACTACCAGTCACTACCCAAACTCTCACTGATACCTTGTCTCTTTTGAACCATCTTCTTCATATAAGGACGGAGTCGGATGCTTTGCCCTCCCGTTCCCTTATCCTTTTATTGTTATTATTATTATTAAAACAGACACTGGAAAAATTGTTAATTTGACAATTTAAAAAATATCTATAATCATTCTAGGTGCAAGTTCTGAACCCTAAGTTGATCCCCTTAGTATGAATCTCTCGAAATCTCCAGTCACTATTTCTCATTGTGAAGAGGTCTGTGAGTGCTGAGATATATTTGTGGCAAGTAATGGAGGAGCCAACATTTTGATGCATTTATAACATTCCCTAGAACGTGCTTTTAATTGGCTCTTTGTTAACAAGATTGTAAAATTGCATTCGACAAAACACTACACAAGATGTTTCTCTCTTGGTTAACGGAAGTTAACGGGCTATGTAGATAGAGTTAATCTAGGCTACTAAAGGGATATAGAGGTTGTGCATAACTTACAGCATCGAGTGAGACTAACCAAGAGAAGGTTATGTAGGTAGTGCATAATATAAGCAGCATCAAGAAAAACTAGCCAATAAGCAAAAATAGCCTTCTAACGGGTTGTGTACGTCGTGTTATGTAAGCAGCATATAACAAAACTAGCTTACTAAATGGTTATGTAAGAGTTGCGTAATGTAAACAGTGCCGAGAAAAACTATTCTATTAAACGGTAATGAAGGTTGTGCATAACGTAAGCAGCATCTAGCAACACTAGCCTACTAAAAGATATACAGGCCAAGGCATAACGTAAGCAGCATAGAGTTAAAACTAGCCTACTAAAGTGTTATATAGGTTGAACACGACTTAAGATGATTCAAGTTATAGTAGCCTACTAAAGGGTTATTAAGTCACACAGCATGTTAAGATGCCTTAGTTATGTAGGCCGTATTTTGTGAATAACAGAGTAGCAACCCTAATCCATATATTGAATCGTCCAAGGCGATTCGGAACATGATAAAACTGTGCCAAATAAATTTTTTTATCTCTAGTTCCAAATTATTTAAACTTGCCAATAGTCCAGGTAGTTTCATTGCTACATAAAACTTACAAATCATCGAAAATACAAATCGCATAATAACATTTTTTAATTAATCAAAGTAAAAGGGTTTTTTTGCAATAACTTACGCTCTGTTTCCTCAGGGCTTGCTGTAGTTTCTAATCCTTGATTCGAACTTCCTGCAAATATATGTAATAATTTTTTTTTTAATCTTATTCTATTAAAAGTAATTTTGTAAAATTAGGGCCTAAAACCCAAGACATTCTTGAACTGGGCAATTTATTTTTTGTTGTCACCCTCAAAGAAAAGCATTCACTGTCAACTCCAAACCATTTTTTAAAAATATCGTTTTTACCAGGGTGACTTTAATTTTAAGGTAAAGGCGTTCAAAATTTTTAAAGTGCAAAAAAAAAGTAGGAATATGGCAACATTGAACAAGATGTGCAAAATGGCTAGCGTTTTGCTTTGGACATGGCAATATTAACCATATTAAAAAAGGTGGTATATTAAGCATATACCTTCGAAAGCGTATTAAAAAATTGATGCCAATGACATTGAGTATTTACCAGATTTTATGGATAATCGGCAGATATTTACTTGCCTGTGTTGAAAAAAAAACACAGAAAAAAAACATTTAACATTTAGAACAGTTCCGTTAGATTTTAAATTAAAAATTCTAAAAACAGTAAAATGGGATCACTTAAAAGTTTGTGATCCTGCTTACACTTTTCCGGTGGTGCTGATAAAAAATGGTTGGGGTCGGAAGCATTTTAATAGGCCGGCAGCTGATTACGTCAAAACCTACCGCATCCACGAATTGAAGTCATAGGACAAATTTCTGGAATAGAGCTGGTTGATCCGTTGATAAATAAAATTTTATGTCACGAAAGCGGAATAAATGTTTTGAGAACGTGTACTGGTAGTGTACTGATATATAGTAGCATTGTCAATGCCCAGAGCAATGTTATGCGGCTTCAAATAAATGCCATCAATAAATACATTTCTCATAGGAGTGACTGACTTACCTTCTTTTAGCACTGTGGGGATTGTGTGACGACAATTTCCACCAACTGTGCGTTTAGTGTAAATAAATAAAATCCAATAAATTCGGTTCTCTTAGCAGAGGGATTTTGTAACTTCTTTTAGCACTGTCGGATTGTGTGACGGACATTTCCACCATCCCAGTAAATACGTCTTATGGTAGAGTGACTTTGTTACATTATTTTAGCACTACGGGGATTGTGTGACCAATTTCCAAAATTTGTGTATTAAGTTTAAATAATTACAAATAAGTACGTTTCTCATAGTAGAGGGACTTTGTTACCTTCTTTTAGCACTGTGGGGATTGTGTGGCGATAATTTTCACCATTAAAGGTTGCACATTAACTTTGTTATGGGACAACCTTCACAGCTTTGCCGTCTTTCTCAGAAAGATGCAGACCTGGAGAATTAATGGCCTTCAGGAGTTAACCAGACATAGAAAAATTGCAGGTTTTTTTTTGTTGATCACCCTGTACTGTAGTGCCGTACTCATGAGAATTCTGCAAACCTCGAGAATTAATGGATTTTACGAGTTAACCAGACAAGAAAAAGTTCAGGTTATGGTTTTGTATGGGTCAACCGGTATACAGTATTCTTTTTTAGAACGATGCGATTGAATTATTGGCTTTTTAAAGAGTTAACTATATTTTAAAAAGGGTTGAAAATGGTTATAATATTACTAAGTTCGAAAATGAGTAGTTACAGGTGTTAAAGTTTATGTGGCTCTTTTGTTTGTCCTTAGGACCAAAGTAGGGCCTTTCGACGGGCAATGGACCTTTCATCCTCTCCATCGTTCCATCCTTTCACACCCTACTCATCTTGCTGTAGTCCGTATACTCAATAAATAGCTAAATAGCCAAAATACAAGTAAATACGGGTAATTATTGATATAGTTTGGAGTTTTTTAGGGTTCCTTCACGACAATCGGGCATTTTTCGCCAACATCAAAGTATCATAAGAGTGAAGTGGAGGTTATGTTTGGTAAAAATTACGTGTAAAATTTCTTACGTAAATAATATCTTCATTTCATTACATTTTAATAAGCATATAAATGTTATGACTGTAAAATTATTATTGTCGATCGTAAAATTTATTATTAACAGCGCACATGGGGGAACAGAAGGGTAAAGGATGGAATGCACCACCAGCAATTTTTCTGAGGATGAATCTAAACAATTTCTAACAGTGAGTGAAATGAGAAGGGATAAAATCCCACCCAGTCCTCTAGATGATAAAACACAATAAAAAGTTAAAGACCAGAATAAAGAAAGATGAGATTTAAGATCAGAATACAGAAATATAAAGAAGGAATAACGAACTGTATCTTACCAAGAATTTCAAAAGCATGGGTAATGACCTCCTCCTTCTCCTCCGTGCCACTCGTTTGTTTGCACTCAATCTGCTTTTTACGGTCTGCCAAATCATTGGAGGCCTTATTCAAATTAATATTAATTGAGGCTTCGTGACCATTCACGTGAATAGCAGTAACTATGTCTTTTTCTGGAAAGGGCACACCATCAATGGAAATGGATATTGGGCCATATTTTCCGTGGTCCTCTTTTCTATCAACAAATAAAGAGTTACGTCGCTATGGAATTAAAAATTTACTTGTGTCCATATTAAGCCTATTGTTACATAATTTTTTTTGATTAAGTGTATTTAGGAACCAATTTTCTTAAGCCAAAATCCAATTCCGATTTCGAAAAGGGGGTCCTAACAAATTTCATGCGTGGTATTCAATACGATTCTTTTTTTTCGGAATCAGAATCGGATTTTGGAACCATAAAACTAGTTAACATTTACTTTAAAATGCTAGTAAATACGTTTTTGTGAGAAATCCTGCGTAATAATGATATTTACCTTGTAGCAAAGCCGTTTTAGTTAAGTTTCTGTTTAATAATAATAATAATAATATAATTTACCACACAGTGGAAGGGTAACAGAAGGGCTTGGGACCGCTTACTCTGTTCCTGGTTAAAAGTGACCTAACGATATTTACGTGCATGCCACAATCGGCCGTTTCAGAAATTTGTCTAGTTGTTCAGAATGCAATAACCTACGAAATCCTGCTTCAGATGTCGCATTTACTGTCACCACACGAAGGGCATTCCAAATTGGGACGATTCGGACCAAAAAAAAATTTCGACGACATTCAAGATGACAAAGAGGGACAGCGAGTTTCCAATTATAAATCCGAGTGCGATTTGGGTAAGGTGCGCAGTCAAAGAACGGCAAATCAACAGAGATAAACCCATGGAGAATCTTAAATGTTAAGATGAGATCAAATCTCATTCTGCAGTTCAAGGAGTTCCAGACCCAACCTTGCAAGGCGCTCCACATAGCAAACCTCACGAAAGCCAGCTAAGCCTTTTGTAAACCTTCGTTGAACGCGCTCCAGGATGTCAATGTCCCGTGCCAAATATGGGGACCAAACCGGCGTTGCATACTCGAGGAGGGGACGCACAAAGACCTTAAAGGCCCAAACTTTCGTCATATGATCCCCGGACCTGAAGCATCTATTAACCAAAGCACAACGGCGGTATGCAGATGCACAGACCTTTTCGCAGTGAAGCGAAGATTTCAGATTACTGAAGAACCAAACTCCCAGGTCGCGGACCTCGGTAAAAACTGGTAACTGACTGTTCCAAAAAATAATTACGACAAGTTAATTGGTTGCCCACATGGAAGGAGTGGCACTTCTGGATTAAAGTGGTAGTTGCCACACCTGTTTCTACTAGGAAAAAGCAATACATAATACTGAAACACTTGCATTTGCAATATTTTCAATATTTTGTTATTCTTTATATCAACATCACTGTTTTATCAAGGACCACTGTAATGGAAGCGGTCCTTACGTAAGCCAGCGCATAACTTCCAAGTTAAACGTCAAACTTTGAACTCCTATAGTTTCGCCAGGAATTAACATAGACCAACGAATTCGGTATTTGGGGTCATATCGTAACTATTTCACTGCATAACTAATTTTAATGACAACAAGCCAACCGTTTGGCTCCACAGTATGACCATTTCTTGTTGTTGTTGGGACTTTTTGCCTTCATCTGAAGATCGAACCACTGAAGCGATTTCCAAGTTCTATAGCTTAAAACGTAGGTATGGACAAGGACTAGGGCCTTTCGTATTCTATTTTAAAGAAACTAAAATGTTCTTGTGATAGAAAGCCAAATGGGCTCGAAAGTTTGATCTCACCTAGAGACCGTATCAATGAGCCGATTTTCAATTTCTATAGCTTAAAATGTAGGTATTAACAGCGAGCAGGGTCTTTTGAACGTTATTTTGATGTGACTGCAGTATTCTTGTCAGCAGAGTATTTATTATTGTAAAGCACTGGATAGAAATCGTTAAGTGGACTAACACATTTTTTCAAATCGAGCTAAAAACTGAAAATTTGGTGCACAAGTTTTTTTAGTACAAGTCGAATCAGCCATGGGCTCCATACCTCCAAAGGCCTTCAGCGTTCCCCCCCCCACACCCCCCTGTGCCCCTCCCAGAGGCTTCGACAACATTCTTACAGATCGAGCTAAAAGCTACAAGTCATTCTTAGCAGTACAAATCGAGTTAGCCATGGAACCCCCATGAAATACTATCAAAGGGCCCGAAGCGCCCCCTGTGCCCCCTCACTGAGGTTTTAACAGATTTTTGCAAATCGAGCTAAAAACATGAAATTTGGTAGGCTACATACGTTTTTCTTAGCAGTACAGATCGAACCAGCCGTGGACCCCAATGCATGAAATACCCCAAAGGGCCCCAGCACCGCCTTGTGCCCCCTTCCAGAGGCTTGGGCAACAAATTCTTTTAGATCAAGCTACAAACAACAAATTTGGTACGCAAGTCATTTTTAGCAGCATAAATCGAATCAGTCATCGAACCGCAATGATATACCCCAAGGGCTCCCTGTGCCTACTCCCTGAGGCTTGATCAACAAATTCTAGCAAATCGAGCTAAAAGCTTGAAATTTGGTACACAAGTCATTCTTAGCAGCACAAATCGAACCAGTCATAGAACACCCCATGGAATACCGCCGAGGACCCCTAATGCGTCTCCGCCTTGTCCCCTTGAGGCTTTACCAACAAATTGTTGCAATTCGAGCTAAAAGCATGAAATTTGGTACACAAGTCATTCTTAATCAGACCAACCCCCCACAAAATAAAAACCCCACAAAATCCTCAAGCCCCCCTCCCTCCCCCCCCCCACCAGCGCTCCCCTACGGCCCTCACTGATGCTTGACCAACAAATTATTGCATATCAAGCTAAAAGCCTGAGTTGTGGCTCACAAGTCATTCTTAGCTGTTCATATCGAACCTGCCATGGAACCCCCATGAAATAATCCCGAGGCACCCCTCCCCAAGGTCCCCCCTCCACCCTGAGGCTTGACCAACAAATTACTGGAGATTGAGCTAAAAGCATGAAATTTGGTTCACAAGTCATTCATACTAGTACAAATTGAACTAGCTTTGGAACTCCGGCAAAATCCTCCAAGGTTCCTAATCACTTCCCTCCTCCCCCCATAACCCCCCTCCTACGTTTAAGGGTGCCAGGGGGTTTGCGTATGAACTCCATCACCATGTGAGGGCTTTGAGATTAAATAAGACACCACCATTTAGGAGGATTTTTCTTTGTTAGACAAAGAGTTACATACTCTGAAAATTTCGTTTTTTACCACTAATATGATGTATTAATACCTTAATAAAGGGTTTGAGCAAACTACTGCCCTTAGAAAAATAAAAAACTCTTTTCGTATTAGTATGACAACTTATGTTATTGTACCTATTGAACCAAGGTAGGTTTTTAGTTTTACAATGCAATTACAAAGGGGGAAATTCGGGGGGGGGGTAGTTCTTTCAAATTGAATTCACCCAAAAACAATGTAAGGTGTTCAGACGAAACTGATTTTGTGAGTAAAAACCCCCCATGAGGCTTGATCCAGGGCAGAATACGAGTTGCTAGACCCATCTGTCTATTAGAACTCGTAAAAAATCGGACTCTTCGTGCATAATGTTTTGTACGTGTAATGCAGGCCTGGCTGTCAAAATACAAATGTGAGGGTACACTAACAAATTGTAATTGGCCAAGCTCCTTGATCATTTCACACAGCCAATTTATACATTGGAGGAAAGTTATATTTGAGCTATATTCACCCTTTTTGTTTATGACGTGTCTCACTCATGTCTCACTCCCCTTTAACATTATTAATCGCCGTTATGCGACTAATAAGGATCTGAAGGTTCTGAAGGGATTGGAGAATCTTAGCCTTCAGTTTAGGCATATCTATGGCATAAAAAATGGCGGGCCTCATTACAAACTTTGTATATGGCAGTTAACAACGCAATAAGTTCGTTGTTGACGAGAAGTGAAGGGGAAGAAACTTGGATCCGCGTGCGCGAGACACGTTATAGACAGAAAGGGTGAATATAACTCAAACGTGCAATCAATTAAGTGGACTCCCTCCAATAATTAAAACGTCTTTCCTTTGTGCTTGTACCAACCGATTCAAATGATCCGGCAGAACCTCTAACATGTAGAAAGCCTTAGGGCAAGTAGGTTCAACGAGAAATGAGCCGTGTAAGGCCGTATGGTACCGGAATGCCACGCTCTGCAAGATGTAACAACCTGACTACCAAGAAATAATCTGAATCAATACCTCGGAAGACAAGTACAATGTGTAGAAAATAATCAAGCAACAACAACTGACTGTAAAAGGTTTACGAGCGTGATAGTCCCAATGCCATATTCTGTATGAATTCACGCCTCGGATCGACCGGTAAGTAGCATGTAAAAAAATCGAGCACCCAAAACTTGGAATACAAAACGTTTATTAAAGCAATCGCCCCACTGTCACTTGGTCTGTTTTCACGCCTTGTACAGGCAAGATAAAAGTACAAAATATTCGAGGATTCAAAACTAAGGGTGTGAAAGGATTATTATGAAAACCCCTTCTTAAAAGTCTACAACCCATTTTATTGTAAATTAATATTTAAGAGTGGCAAATATCGTATAAAAGTACTTCAAAGTTGTATAAATTTATTTAAAATGACTAGTGCACCATTCAAAATTTACTTGCACGGAATTCTGAATTTACTCGTGTGCTTTTCTAAATTTAATCACGTGCTCTTCTAAATTAATTGCGCGCTCTTCTAAATTTACTTTTACGCTAAATTTATTCGTGCTCTTTTTAAGATTTTCGCCTTCTAAAACTACTCGTGCAAAGAAATGTCTCATTTCTTACCTCTCTTTGTAGCATGTAACAGTGAAAGTCTCTTTAGGAACAATTATGAGTACTTCATCTAGAGGTGGGCCATGGTCCATCATCATATAGAACGCTGTAATATAAATCAATTAAAAACTTAGTTTTCAGTCTGTGCTTACTCAAGTGTCGTGTTTGGCATTTCAGTTTTTGACTAGTTGGTTTCTAATGTGAAAAGAACCGAATATTTCACCATCTTTGGTGGGGGATGTTGTGTTTAGAAATAAAATTTTATCAGTTTGTTAGGACGCTTTACCTTATTTACAAATACTTGTATCCAACAAGTAACGAAAATTTAATGCTAAATTTAATTTTTATTTTAATGCTTTCTGAAAATGCTTTACATCATTTTTCTGTTTTCTTTTTTAAGGATTACTATTTTCTTTTTTTATGCTTTAACATCGAAATAATCTAAATAAGTACGGCTTCCAAGAAAATGGAAATTGTGAGCCGGCTAAAGGTCGTCTAAAGGCAAGTTGTAACCAAATGAAAATATGGAGAAGATAGCACACAGTATAGTGCTAATAGCGCTTGCTTGCAACAAGCAAAGGAATGCACAATGGAATTTCTTTTAAAGAAACAAGCCACATGCCTTCTTAATTACTGAATGAAAATTTAGTATATCCTCATTTACTTGGGAGCAAAATATAAAGGTTAATGATATCACTGGTGCTAAATGGCACCACGGTAGATTATAAAGATTTTTCTGATATTGACAACCTTTAACATTAGATGGAACTGTTCAATCTCCGTAAGCTACGAATTGGTCAGTGCCTGCAAAAGCTGGTGTCTTAAACAAATGGAAAGCATAACATGATTTTTAAATAAAAAGAGCCGGAACAGCTCTCGGACCACTTACGGTCCCTTTTAGTTACCTTAAATAAATATTAGATATTGAGGACTGTATAATAAGTGGGAGCGGGAGATATGAAGAGGGGTTTGATCATGCTTTAGAGTACTTCTCAGATGGCGTTATTAAAAATGTTAAGTTAACAAAAAAAGACACGGGGTCGACCAGTCTACATCATTATGGCGCTAAAAACAAATTTTCTCCCTGGTTATTTTCCCATTTCACTTGTCAATGTGACTGGCCTTAAAAAATGTCATGTCATTTGAAGCATTCAGTTCTTGAAAGGACATTGTCGACGGCGCCGTCGGCTGATAAGAGCGGTTACAGGTATGGCATGAAGACAGGATGAAAGATCCAAGTGCAGCTAGGCGACGTCGTGTGATCGCTTGAGTTTCTTGCTAGTCTTTTGGGGTTTAACATTCAACTTCAGCTTGAAGAAAGACTCTTTAATTTTCTGGAGTTTCAATTGAAGGAAACGTAGATTGTGCTTCGGTATGGCTGTAATATGTCTACAATAGACCGAAGAAGTGTTGGTTGTATTGGCAGTGGTAGCATCCAAAACAGCAGAGCATAGCCGAAAGAGGAGGGGACCAAAAGGGACCAAAAGTCTACTCACTAAGGAAGATCAAGGTAAAAGAGATGGAACATTAATCGAAGTGCTAGACGGACCAGGAATGGAGGGCGGTGCATCGATGACAAAAGCAGGGTTAGCAGTCGAAAGATCAGCCGTAGAGGGAGCTTTCGGTGCTGCCTTGACTGTAACCATAGTTGGAAAATCTTTTGTTGGTGTGGGAAAAGCAGTGTGTATGTTTACAGAGAAAAAGAAAGATAGCTTCTTTTACCTCACGGCCTTTATATAGGAGGAGTATGTGCATGCGGAGTTAGCGTGCTGGCTGTATTTAGAATTTATCTCTAGGGAAACAGCATTCGGGAACAAGAATGCTAAATTTATACGTAATGTATACATTTTTAACGGCAATAGAAACGAAAATATACATTACAGCACCTGTAAATTTTGGCATTTTATTGTCAAATGAGTTATCCCTTCTGGAGATTTAATTGATTTACCAGCCAATCCCCAGCTCACTAACACCGAAGTGCACGCTTGCACTTCCAGTGAAACTATCGTGTAAGTGTTCTAGTCATATTTTATTCCTCTTAATATATCAAGGTACATGGTAACTCAAGAGGGTAGGTAGGTTGGGCACAGGTAATGGACATTTTCGTTTGTGCAATAGAAACAGAATTTAGCCGCTGGGGTGGCAATTCGCTTATTCTATTCCTACGAAAATATACTCTAATAAATTTTAGCATAGACCTCATCAATCTGACGGTAGGCACCACCTGACAGGTTCCCAAGGTCTTAGGATCTGGTTCCCCCGAAAGTCAGAGCCAACAGGTTTCGATCTCATCTAATTTTGAGGCCCTGAAAAGGGCAGTTTGTTTACTTCAACTTCAGTGCTTCTAGGAGTGGACATCACTTCTGGCAGTGATGTTGGTTCCCAGCTTGTGAAGTCCCTCACATGGTCGGTCAAATCCCTGAAGCAGTTGGATGTATAGACTGATGCATTTCTCCATGAAGTGGCTTGCAGGATCTTGGGAATGGAGGTGGCATTGTGGAAGGCCTATAAGGTTGAACTGGTTCTCAGCTCGTGTGCAGTGACCTTGATGATGATGTCACTGCAATTTATGTCAGAAGCTTCATAAGCGTGTTCGATTACGATCTTTGTACAAGATACCATCATGGCTGATAAGGTTAAACCAAAACTCTTTTTGAATGGCTGGAAAAGCAGATTTCTTCCTCTTCGAAGTTTGTTGGCTTCAGTTCTTTCGAAATAAAAACTTGAGGCTCAAATGGGGCAACACAACCGTTCGGGCTCGTCTGCAATGATTAGAGTGAGGGCTAGTATAATGATTGATTTTGAAAGCTCGTTAGGTTTTGAGTTTTAGCTCTGAACGATTCAAGAGGTGTCAGAGAAACAGCTTTGTAATCATCCAGAAAAGCCAGGTTTACGAGGTCCATTGAAAGGGCTTGTATTTCACTGCATCGTAAAATTGTGGCCATTGTCACTTAGAAGACAATTTTGCAAGTCAAGAGATGAAGGTTGCAGTTTGCTATAGGTTCATGACGTTCCATCATTAGGGAGTTTAGAACTAAAGAAAGATAGTAATCTGGGAAGAATCTTGTTTTTGTAAGTCTATCCATTTAAAAAGATTCATGAAATTGGAGATGCGACGATCTTCTAGCAGATCTTCTCTTCCAGCTGCCTTAAAAACAGAGTTTAGTGATGACTGGTGTACCAAAATGGTGAGTCCTTTTAAGCCTGTTTTGAAAAGGTTCAGTCAAGAAGCTTGTATGTAGTTCAGGGAAGTGATTGGATTGACTTCCGCTCGTAACAACAAAGAAAACACTTTTTCCAGTGGCAGTCGTAGATCCTGTTGAAGGAATCTGATTGCTTTGCTTGCAATTCTAATGGCTTGTTCTTCACGAATTCAAGCCTCCTTGAGAAGTCTGATGATATTAGCCACCCATGTAGTTTCAATGCGCTGGCATTTTGGTGGAATAGACTTTCTCTCCCTTTGGGATAGAAGATCTTGAGTCTCTAGTAGGCTTCGTGGATTGTCTATTTGGAGCTGAGGAAAGCAAGGTGCTGATGACCAATTTGTAGCTATCAAGACAGATAGGCCTCGTGTTGTTTTAATTTCTGAAATTTCTGTGACAGAAGCTTGAACGAAGCAAACATGTAACCGAAGAGGATCTTCCCAGATGTTGCCATAGTGGCAACTGCCCAAGCTTGATCGTCCGAGAATGGGCTGATGAAGTTTGGAAGTCTTGGCAATGTACCTCGAAGAGAATAGATCAATCATTGGAGTCCCTCAAGTGGCGAACATATTTGCAGATGGACGTTTTGAGTGTCCATTCTCCCGTTTTTTTTTGTGTCACCTTGAAAGGGAGTCTGCAATTACATTTCAATTCCCTGGAATGTGGAGCGAAAGAAGCCTAGCTCTTTTCAGAATGCAAAAGTTGAAGATCTCCGAGGTGCGTGAAGATTTATTGACTTTGCTCCGCCTCCCATCCAGAGATACACGACCAGTGTGGTATTGTCTATCTAGACTTGTATTGTTTTCTACATCACAAGGTCTTGGAAATGGTTGAGGGCTTTGAAAACAGCTTTTAGTTCAAGAACGTTTTATAGTCCGTTTCTTTGATTGTCCTAAGTCTCGTCGCTTAGTGGCCTTCGATGTGGGTATCCCAACCCTCCATTGACACATCTGTCAGCAGGATTAAGTCTGGCTGAGGTTCTTGAAGTGGGACTGATTGGGATACAACTGAATATCCGACTACCAGAGGATAGTCTTGATAAGAGGTGTGTGGATTCTTCTAGTATTGGGTTGTGCTGCAAGTGTCTGTTCAATAATGGTGGAAGCTGCTGATCGTCCACCTTCTGTACGGGACAAGACTTGCCATGGAGTCCAGTTTTCCTATGAGGCTAGTTAGTCCTTTGAACTTGTATGACTTTTGACTTACAAATTACTTAAGAATATTGAAGAATGTCCTCTATGCTGTCTAGTGAAGGCATCACTGAAGACGAGAGGTTGAACTGAACTCCTAGGAAGAGGAAATTTTTGAGCTGGGGCTAAACTTGATTTTTTAAGTTTATGATGAAGCCAAGTTCGTGAAGCAGATCTAGTGTGATTAGAAGGTCTGCCAGCAGTTGATGTTAAATGAAATTTTTCAAAAGCCAATCATCTATATAAGAGGGTGAACGTAGTTCAGTCAGTGAAGGTGGGCTACTATTGGTATTAGAATTGCTATGAAGACTCTTGAAACTGCATTTAGGCTGAATGGAAGGGTCTGAAACTTGTATACTTTTCCTTTGTTAAGCAATCGGAGGAGGTGACGTACCGAATGATGGATGGGTTCATGAGGGTAGACGTCCTCAAGGTCTATGGAGTCTGTCCAGATTGCCCTATGGAGTCCTGTGTTTCCATTTTGAAGTAGCTGTTCTTCATTGTCTGATTGAGACTCATTAGGTTGAAGTTCTTCTAATCACTGGAGTTCTTTTAATAACTGGACTTGCCTATGTTGTAGTTGTTGGCTTTCGTTTTGTGAGAGTTGTTCCTTAGCCAACCCGAAGTGGAGTGTCTTGGAAGATGAACGTTTGAAGAACGGCTTGAATGCTCAGAATGGCTATCGTCACTGAGTGATTTACGCCAGTAATAGAACTCCTTAAACCGTTTGCACGGGCTGCTGAGAGGATATTTCTTCCATTTTAAAGGTTTGGCTGTCAGTATTGTTATTAACCCATTTTGGAACATAAGTGAAATCGCCATCAGTGGTTGCATAGACGACACATTCATCATCAGAATAGGTCTGGTCGCGATCAAAAAGATCGTACATTTCGTCTCTGGATAGTAGCCCTTCCGTGTCGCTTCCACGTAAATCCCTTGCAAGTTGGAGGATGGATATCGCAGGTTGTTTGGATTTTAGTTTCATCTTCTGCTTGGAATATTTTGCTTCAAATTTGACATTATCTTGAAGTAACCATGGTTTAGATTTCGCAGTTTCAGTGTCCAGGCAAGATCGAAAAAGTGACAATGAATAGGCTCAAACTTTTCGTCAGCTGCATAAACCTGTTGAGACAGGCTGGCATAAGTGAAGAATTCGTTACGCAGGTTGTAAAACGTCTCACCTTGAGCCGTTGACGGTATGGGATCAGCGACTGCTGGAAGGCCAGGAGGTGCAGCAGTAGTGTCCAGTTTATTAGCCGCAGAACAAACAACACTCAAAAGCCGGAGGGTGGGTAAAAGTGATGTGCTGATGCCAGGAAAGCTGCAGTGATCCATGCTAGACGGCATTTCGAGGTCCGTGTTTCCAATCTTAACGTTTGTAGGGCTAGGTTGGCTAGTCGATCATCTAGCCATTTCGCGGTGGAAAAGCTGTTAAGGCAAACACGATCCACGCAATGGCAGAGTAGAAAAAAAGACCCCAGAGGACGATAACAATGATAAAAATTCGCCAGGAGTTGGAGGAGCACCTGCAGGTGATAACAACTGAGATCTTTCTTTCTCTTCATGCCATGTCTTGGGATCGATCGTCATACAAACCTTGCGTGGTTTTGAGTAGTAGTTGCAATCGTGATGTTTTGACAAAGAATGCGAGGACCCAGCCTCAGCTTTTTGTGAAACAACCGCCGCACACGCACAAACATCCGTAACATAAGGAACAAAGCCTTCGGTAGCTTGAGAACCAGGGATAGCAGGATTCGGAGAGGAACTCTTCTAGCCGAGTGATTTTTTTTCAGATTCTTTCCATATTCTTTCGCCATCACGAAAGCCTTTCGTATTCTTTGTTACTAGTACGCACAGCGAAAAACATAGGGAGTTGAGTGCACGTAAGCTGGTTAGTGCTGGAGAATAAAAAATGGCTAGAACACGAGAGTGGTAGTTTTGTGGAGGGAGCGCAGCCCCACACTTCGGGGTTAATGAGCTGAGGATTAGCTGATAATCAACTAAGGGGGATAATCACCAGAGGGGGAATAAAAACATTTGAAAATAAAATGCGAATATTTGCCAAATAAAAATATGCCAAAATAAAAAAAATTGTATTTCTATTAAAATGACATTTTTAGTAGTTCAGTAGTTTCTAAAAGCAACCCCCTCAACATTGTTCTTAGCTTGCGTACGGTTTTGAATAAACTTTCTAGAAATCCCTTCTTCCTGGCTTCTTTGCTTTATCTTTCAGGTACCGACTATATTAGGGATACGGAAGCACAAGCAAAGTGGTATGTCGTCATGACATACCGTAAAAATATCAGAACAGAGGTTTAAATTAGAATACATCTTTGAATTTATTCTAGGACATTTTTAAACCAACCTTGTCTTTCATCAAAACTTAAAAAGAAACAAGGCAATCGAAATCAAAAGGGCCGCTTTGAAAAAATGATAAGGGGTACTGTTTATCAAGCATTATGTGAAAGCCGTACACAGTATCCCTGTTAAGTTTCAGCCAGTAGGACATTCCAAATTAGGACTCTTAACCTAGAAGGAATAACACCAGGAATCAAGATGTGAACTCTGCATACAGTTTCCTAGAATGACCCCTGGTGTTGCGTAGGAGCCCTGTCAAAAAAGGGATCATCCACAGAGATAAGGTCCCAAACAAATACTGTAGGTTAGGATAAGGTCAAACGTAATCCTTCGAAGTTCAAATAATTCTAATACATTCTTATTAAGACGATCATTGTAATTGATATCTCGCAGGACCAGCAAACCTTTTGTAAACCTGGAACTGATTCAATCAAGTCGATATCCTTCAAAATCCAAGGCGACCACACTGGGGTTGCATAGTCGAGCATGGGCGAACAAAAACCTTTGTCCTTACATCTGGTAACTTGTTGATGTCAACTGCTACTACAACAGTCTCATGCGGCATTAAGTTAAACTTACTTTTTTGGAGGGGTCACGTTATTTTTGGACCTTATAAGGGCCAGATATTTTTTCAGGGTTTCTGAGGGGTGGTTCTAAAATTTGGTGGTCAGACTTTCTTTTCTCTGGCCTCCCGAAACAAAAAATTACCTGTCCGGTAAACAAATATTATCATTAAGCATCGCGGACCTATAACTAAAGGGGAAACAGAGCTGGTATCCCCACTCCCGCCAGGTAGAGATGACTAAAATAATATTGCTTACAAAGTTATACTTACTTGGCGTTTCTCCATTGTCACGCCTTAGTCTAAGTCGTATGTCCTTGTATTTTCCTTTTGTTGTGGTAGCGTCCAAATACCACTTGTATTTTTCGCTTATCACACTTCCTGCTGACGGATCAACGTAAAGATATTTTCCATTGTGTTCGTGGTTAGGTATCATGCCAGTCTGCCTTGTATCTCTTTTGGCGTCCAGCGAAGTCTTGCGATTTATTCCCTTCCAACTAATCGTTAGGCAAAGCCCGTGATGTTTTTTCATTAACTCCGTAAGGAATACTGTGAAATAAACAAATATTTTTTCATTACTAAGAAAATAAAAACTTTTTTAAATACTGGGTTAATTTTTTTGTACTGGAAACAATCTTCAGTAGCCCTTCCTAAGAGGTGTCAAGAGTTTAAAAACGACTTTCGTGTTTACGGGATGGGTATATTTTTTGGCATCCTTCCACTTCGGTATAGCCTTGTCAAGTGCAGCGAGTACATGCCAGAAACCAGAAATGATCCCCAAAATAGTCTTAAAATGCGTCGGCTTCTTGGAAGCCCCATAATCTGCTAGGGGAGTTTAAGGCACTTTCGGAAAATCCTAGCAGGTTGGAGAGGAAGCATAAACTATTTGTAAGAAATCCCGACAGAAAATTATGCTTGAACCCTAGGTAGTATTTTTGAGATTAGGGATGATTATCTTTATAATACTAGGAAATAAATACACATAGTATTTTTGTGACTTGGAATGATTATCTTTATAATACTAGGAAATAAATACACATTTTTTTTAAGACCAGGAATAAAGCTTTTTCATCTATCCAGCAACTTTTTAATCAAAACGATCCAGGATAATAACTGAAGAAATTTGAAAGAAAAATTTTTCAATCGCCTTTTTCAAAAAGTTTTACAGCTATCAAGTTGCATCAATTTTTGCTTAAAGTAATTGTGGATGAATTCCCTAGGAATTTCTTTATTGTTGGCTTGTTTTCCATTAAGGCCAACAATTGTACACACAGACCCATAAGCCCAACCTTCTCTCGTACCAAAAAATGACTAGACGTTAATAATATTGTTATGGCATATCACCCTCTAAGGTGCTTGCAAGGTGCATTTTTGCTGCTGTGTTACTTCCATAAAAGTAGAATTCTTGGACGTCTTACAAAAAAAAACCTCATTTACTGATTAAATTTTAAACATTCTCAGTACTTTAAACTAAGATTAAAACCGAGGAGAATTGACTTAAGCTGCACACAATCGTTTACTTGTTTTACTTAAGGCTAATCGATTAAAAATACGTTGCATTGTTGTTCATTTTCTGGTTTTGTGCATTTCAAAACATCTCCGTACTAACCACAATTAAATTAAAAATATTTAAAGACATTAGTGTCACTAGCTTGAGTTTCTTACGTTAACCAAGCTTTCCAAACAGTTAGCATCTTTCCTACTACGCAAAACACCTTTCCTACCACGCAAAACACCTTTCCTACTACTCAAAACACCTTTCCTACCACACAAAACACCTTTTCTACGTAAAACACCTTTCCTACTACGCAAAACACCTTTCCTACTACGTCTTTCCTACTATACAAAACAATCGATATTGGAAACACATAGTGCCATTCTCTTACTTGCTGCAATCTACCAACAGTAATAAATGTTGACTAAATTAACAAAAAAGAAATTAACACGGCGTACATGCAAGGTGCACTTTTTCCACTAAGAAAAACTAGCGATATTCCAAACATGTCTTTTTCTTAATGGCTGGCTCTTACCACCAATAATAACTTAAAAAAAGTTGGAAAACAAGCATCAACGACAGTTACAGAAGAACGGCACTCCCAACCTTGTTACTATAAAGCATCGGGATAGTGCCACCCTACACCACACTGAGGAGACCCGCACTACCAACCCTTATTACTCACGTGGTTAAAATGTCCTGCATGCGGGTTAAACCCCCACGTGTTGCTGGCAGTGTGAACCCCAAACCACACCAAAACGCCACCCCAAACCAACATGAGAAAAACCATATTACCAACCTTATCGGCACCCAAAATCGGCACGTCTTACAAGCAGTGGGGTAGTGCCACCCCATACCACAATAACACGGCGGTGAGAACGTCATGCCGAGCACGAACTTAAGGCTGCGTAGGTGGCACAATAAGTCAACCAAATAAAATGAAAGAATTTCCGGCTTCAATGGTCATTACAAACTACCTCCTTATCAATGCTTCCTCGTTGTGAAGTCACTTCATCATCCATTTGTGGATAGTTCCTTAGTAACTCATGCATAACCTTTGCGTAACAACAACTTGCTTAATTTCTAAAGGCAGTGGAGCTAAATAATTGGGCTTGAAACCAAACTACACTAGATAATAGATCGTAGCTACTTTTATCTTTAAATGGGTCTTGAAACCAATGTTCTACAGTATTTATACAAAAAGCAAGACTAAACTTAAAACGTATTACAGATGGAGATCAAATACATGTAGACATTAGAATGTACTTACAGATGCACAGAAAGCAGAGTCCATCACCAACAATCATGTTATAACCTTGCGTACTACTGTTAAATCTTCATTAATATAGAAAACAGATTTTTTTAAATGTCTTAGATGCAAAGAAAGGTGAGTCCACCGCCAACAAACATGTAATCGCGTATAGTGCTACAACTATTAAATCTTCACTAAAATCTGAAACAAATTTATAAAAATGTCTTAGATGGAAAAAAAGGAGAGTTCACCACCAACAAACACGTTATCACATTTAGTTCTACAACTTTTACAATTTCATTAATATCACAAACAGATTTTTTTTAATGGCTCAGATGCAAAGAAACAAACATGTTATCACCTTGAGTTCGACGAGAATAAAATCTTCTTTAATATCTGCTACCGATTTATAAAAATAAAAACACCTGTAATTAAAAATAATTTCCTTCATCATGTTAGGATTATGTTACATGTACTCAGCCCTAGCAAAATTACAATTACTGAAGGTAACCGGAAGCAATAATTGTTACTGCTCAGTATCATATAAAATGATGTAACTTTTTTTTATGTAAATCGCACATTTTTTATATATACACTGGGGTCATAAGATATACATAGGGGTCGGTAAAAGGTATAAAAATTGTATAAGGTATAAGGTAAAAATATACAAATAAATAAAACCGTTTTTCCGTTTCATTTAAAGACTTCCATTTCCGACATTTTTGGAAAACTCAAAACAGAAACCTACGTTAGTTCTGTGTAGCCATTCACACCACACACAAAAAAAAACTTACACATTCAGTTTTAAGAAATTTATTTTTTGTTGATAAAATTGATGGACTGATTTTATGGAGTGTTAATGCATCGTTTCACAGAATTACAGTAAAAGTCCCAAATGTCCCATCCCAGTGCAAAGTAAATTGCAACAGAGTGGATATTTTACTGTCTCAAAAAATTAAATTGAATAAAACCCTCGAGAACACCAGCGTATGAAGCGCTAATTATTTCTGATTTAACAGAGTTGTTTTCGAAAATGTTTCTAGCTAAATATAAATCTCGGTTAACCATTGTAAATTATAATGTCCCTTGCAACAGCATCGTCACGACAGATTATAAACTATCTTTGTGTTGAACAAGACGAATTTGCCTTTTTAATTTTTAATTGCTTTTAATTTAACATATTTTTGACGAAATTTTGATTTCGGTGACCTCTTTAAAACATACCAAATATCACGAAAATCGGTTCAAACAGTTCTGGAATTTGTGTAATGCGACGGAAAAATATACCTTCAGTTGCTACTTCTTATCAAACCAAGCCAAAAATTTCACTTTTTCTCTTTATTCACCCTCATTTATCAACAGATTTCAGTAAACGAAATTACTAGTTTACGACTCTTCAAATGTATATTTATTTTAAGAAAACGGAAAAGGCTTTAAAAACCACCATATTCCAAACTAATTCCATAGTTTCGGAAAACTTAATATTAAATGGGAGTATCCACTTTCTCCAGTTTCTCTTTTGCCACACACAGAAACTTTGGTTCACATCCTATCTGAAAGTGATAACTCGCTATAACCATATTGTAAAGTGGCAAAAGAGCGCTCTGTACAGATTTAAAAAAGAGTTTACCACCAGAAATGTCGATAAACTTATAATAACTAGCAGTCCTTCGCTCGGGGATTAGTTTGGCCCATGGTTGTTTCCCAGCATTTGCTCGGTGCTGCCTGATCATTCACTACCACAGTAAATTTTTCTTGGTATATATAATACTCCCCCTTTCCGCCAATCCTCTCCCTCCACTCTCCTCTCCCCATTTCATCCCATCCTCTCCCTCTCCTCTATTTCCCTCCCTTCCTCCTCTTTGCTACACGTAGTTGAATTTGGACGGGTTTTTTAATTAATACTGCCCCTCCCCGTTTGGCGAGGTTTTAGCCAAATTGGTATGGTCTCCATTCCAAACGACCCCCCAAAAATTCTCTTTTAGGTTCAGTTAATGCGTAATCATATGCTTAATGGTAACAGCTCATCCCCCCCCCCCCCATTCCCATTCTTTCGCTGTGGCCTAAGTGATGCGTACCGTTTGAAAAATAACTGTCCTTCGTCCATGACGTCATGTAGCATATGCCTTTGCGATGACCGCGCAGAGCAAATTGTTAGTCGAAGAACAATATGCCAATTTTCTACTTCTTATCAAGACAACAACGTACCAGTTTCAACTTTAAGAGCCAAAGAATTGACACAAACACACGTTTTCATTGTTTCCTTTTCGGGGGTCGTCGTCGTCTTCGTTTCTGCTGAGAGACTTTGGTTTTTAAAGCAAGAAAATAAATCATTCTGCACCCAGTAGGGGCAAGGAGATTGGAAGGGTCACACAAGTACCCAATAACACCACCGGTTCTAGCAAGACGGTAATGGCTGCATCACATATATGGACGCCTAAGATAGGTGGACAAATCGGATGTGTTCAGCAATCAATGAAACACACCCAGAGAAGTAGCTGAAACAACAGCTTCGGGGAGGGAGTTCCATGTTGTCGTCACCCGATTTGCAAAAAGTACTTGCGACAGTCTGGGTTACACCTAGTGCTTTTAAGTTTAAAAGAATGGCCACGGGTAAAATTAATTTCACTGCGGTCAAAAAAAGGCAGGTCGAATGGCATCAGACCGTGTGGGCCTTTAAGCTGTATGTTACGCCTATTCTCGAGTACGCAAGTGCAGTTTGGTCCCTTTACTTGAAAAGCGACATAACCTAATTGGAACTGTATAGTGATGCTTCTCCAAGTCACTTCGTGGTATAAAAAACTTTTCCTATGCAAGGTGCTAGGGTTAATGAAATCAGATTTTGCTAGAATCATGCCGTCTGAAGGCATACCTAACTTATTCATTACTGCATGGTCAGGTTGATGTTGACTAATCAAGATATTACGAGCTGCGTGCTAATAAACGTGCACGTGGTCACTGTAATACTTGTTGCTGGGGCGTTCCACACTTACTGCCGGAAATACTTTATTCTAACAGGGTTGTCAAGGTGTGGAATAACCTGTAGAGTATAGGCGACACTGCCTCATACAATTTTTTAAAGACGAAGTTACGGACTGTCTACTTGTCTTTCTGCAGATATTTCGACCTCCGTGATAATAAATGTAAACGCGGTTACACGTTGACGAAACGGGAACACCGGAAGAATAATGACTCCCGTCCGATTCTTTTTTTTTTTATTTAATGGACTAAGAATTACTTGCTGAATAATGATTTCCTCTTCCATTTTTGGGGCAAACGCACCGTTTGGCCGTGGTTTAGGTCCAAAGTTAGCATTACGGGAGGTAGGCTGTGACGCCATCTTGTTGCCGGCAGGCAGGCTCGAGGCAAACGACGCCGCGCAGGAAAGCATCAACTGGGCCAAAGTCTGTCAAGTGAACGCTAAATCCCAACCAGTTCATTACAAGTGAAACGTCAAACAGAAGCTGGTACCTATAACCTAACCTAACGATAATAACAAAACCAAACTAAACTGACAATAACAACCCACTTATCTGAACTGTTTACGGGAAAAAGATGTCAGCTGGGAACATGAACACTTGTACGTCTGTCAGTGCTAGAGTACGGCTTTCATTAATTTCTGACGGCCAAACTAAGCCTTTGCCCCAAAAATGTTATGGGAAAATGTTGTTCAGCCGATCATTTTACATCATTCTAGCCCAACGAGAAGCTAATCGGAGAGGAGTACGTATTCTTCCGGTAAGCCACGAAACGTTCCACACTTACTGCCTGAAACAAATTTTGCTAACAGAGTTGTCAATGTGTGGAATGACCTGCACGGTGAGTAGGTGACAGCTGCCTCTTAAAATTCTTTTTAAGACGAAGTTGCAAACTGCAGATTTGTGTAAAATACCAGTTTCTCTACACTGTTGTTCGCTCCGTTCTCTTAACTTTTATTAGTGCCACACTGGCTCTAGGTAACTTATTTGGAAACTTAGCATGGCATAAGGACATGTCTTACTGACACTTTTTAGATGTAATGCCATCACAGGTTTGACTCCTGGCATGAATGGTAGCCATTTTCAAAATGGTCGATCGCAAATGAATATTATTTGATTAGCTCACCCTGTAACCCACTCACAATACTGATTCTGGTGGCTCTACTAAAATGTTAACTGGGGCTGTGAATTACGTGGACGTTTAACTGAAATCAGTGGCATCCGTCATCAACGGCAGCCATTTTTTCAAAATGGCAGACCGTAAATCAACATTATGATTATCGTAGCCTGTAATCCAGTCACAATTCGATTTTGGTGGCTATATTAAAAATGCTTACTTGGGCAAGGAATTACCTGGAATTTTCTCTGAAATAAAGTATGGAGCGAGTTTTAAAATCTACACCTATTTGCCTAACTAGAGCATTTTGTTTAGCGAATTATAAATCAGAATGTAGTGATTACATTTTGTTTTGTGTTTTGTTTTGTTTTATTATGTGGAGTGACTGATATTGATATTATTTTAACCTTACCCCAGAACACTGCTCGGTTAGTTTTAATTTTACAACTATTGTTTAGGCTAATACATCTTGATTTTATTTTGGTTGCTTAACAACCTTGGACTGATCGCTGTTACCCACGGGTACATTTCAGACCCGTGTGATCTCGTACCAAATGCTTTAATATTTATGATTACTTATTATTAATGTAGAATTGATTGGCGAAATAAGTTTCCGCCGTTTTTGATTGATTTATACGTTTTCTATTAAATATAGATGTTTCTTTAGTTATAAAACCTTACCTTTAAATATGTGGAAACATGGACGATAGCAACGGCTGGACGACAAGCAATCAGATCTAAGGAGACTAAAACAATGTATTAGACAACAATCTTGTGATTCTATGACAACAAACGTCAACAAACGCAACGTCTGACTACGTATTCCATGGTAGTTAGGCAGATTTTATGAAATTCTTCATTTGATAACGAAGCGTAGCTGTAGCGTTGACGTAGTATAGGTTATCGCCTGATTCCCGAGTGCTGAGAACTAACAATGTCGAGGGCCGCAGGCCAGAGCGATTGTTAGTTCTTTTCCCGAGGGAAGCAGGCGATAACTTATCTAGACACTCGCTAGTGTGTCGCTGCCAAGTAACAGTAGATCATCCCATTGTAGACATCCGATTGTTAATGATAAAGGACGTATAGGGCCGTAGGGTCTCTAGCCTCCTGTCTCTTACAGGAGAACGCTATTGTCTGCATAGGTTGTCATCAGTGGTACGTTTTGTGCGTGCATCTGGTTTAGAAGTTTAAATTGGGAACTTTTTCTTGTCGTCTCCTCCCTTCCTGGCACTGTTTCAGGTTAGGTAGTGTGACTTCACTATGCTGTTCTGTAGTGTAGCACCGTATTGGTAAGCTGACGGACTGCGAAGTGGCATATTGGCAAGCAGTGTTTTTGTTCTCTTGTATGTGTTGTGAGTTTTGGCATATCTTTTTCTCTGTGTTTGGGTCTTAGGTTTTGTATCTAGGTTTAGAGCGGGCGCATGACTCTGGGCCACAGCCCCAATAAACATATCCATTCCGTAGGGCTTAGTGTGGCAGATGACCAGGAGTGGTTAACGCTCGCTAAAATCCTTTGAACCCTTTGGCGGCCTCACTACCTGACACGTGTGTTAACTGTAAGTAACTAAAAGCATATTTTGACATGTTGAGGATAACTCTCAATGCGACAGAAATCTTTCAAATTGTGGTAAATGTAAGGGAAAGGTGCAGGGATAAAGACAAAATGAAAGATAAAGGCTGAGTGTCCACCAGTCATTGGGAGGAAAATGCGTCAATAACGTTGTTTTTATGTTACTGACTAGCTAACAATTAGCTAGAAACGCTGGCCCCATGTTAAACCCCATAGCTCATGGCTAGCGCAAAATTAAGAAAGCCTGCGTAGCTGAACTTTTGCACACGGATGCATGGTGATCTGATCATGGTCCTTTTGTTGGTTTGGGGGTTGTAGGGGTCAGAACAAATGCGTGGAAGGGTTTTGAAGTTCGCCACCAGCGAATTTAAATTTCGTTTCTTTTCTAAGTTGCAACCGAAGATTTCAGGTAACAATGGCTTGAACAATCAAGACTGGTCCTTAGATTTATTTAAAAGCCTGGACAAACTAAAAAATGAACTCTAACGAAGGACAAAATAAGGAAACATTAACGTTGCCGTGGATTGCGTAAGAATAAAGGGATGTACGTTAGTTGATGGTTACGCAGCAATACGAGTATCCACTAGCAAACTGGTTTTTGTTAATAACTCAAATATAAAATGCTTCGCGCTCTGCTATTTTAATAACAGCGACCTTCGGAGGTTACTGCATTACTAAATGTGAACGAAATATTGAAAAATTAAGGGGAAGATGCAGGGATAAACAAAAGAAATGAAGGGGATGCGCTGATTGAGCGAGCGAAGCGAACGAAATTAGTGATTGTTAGCCAGTGTCTGCAAAACTGTGATTGTTGCAACTTAAGCATGTGAAACTAAACCGCGTCAATTTGGCTAATTTAACGGCTAATAGGCAATGGTAAATTTGAAAATTATAAATATATTTAAATTTATTGAATATAAATTCCTCTAGAAAAAAAGTAAAGAGGAAGATAAGATGTGTAACCTGATGTACGTTCACAGTCCTATGAAAGTTGTGATATCCAGCCAAAACCAAAACTGGTATAAAAAATCGACAAGTTGCCAAAAACGATCGGCCTTTGAAGGTAGTGATATCATTCAACCAAGGAAAGGCCGCCAAGGTCATCGCACCAAATATACTTTGGACGTTAAATGAAAACTTGAAGATTGCAACAGCGAGTAGCAATCTTCAAGTTTTCATTTAACTTTCGAACTTTTAGCCGGTGCGATTAAGTTGGCTAATAGGATTGGCCTTGGCGGTCTTTCCCTGGCTGAATGATATCACTACCTTCAAAGACCGATCGTTTTTGGAAACTTAGCGGTTTTTTTATCCCAGTTTTGGGTTTGGTTTTGCTTTTGGTATTTTGGGTGTATTTATCTACCAATGTCCGCATCTTTGCCCGACAAAGAAGAAGCACTCGACTCTAGTAATGATGTAGTGCATGGTGTGGTCCAAAAATACAATGCGGAAAGGAAAACAACGTTTACTTTTGCGGATAGTGTTCTATTAACAGAGCATAAAACATTAGAGCTCGTATCCCCATACTCACAGCCGTGAAGGTACATGAATAAACACGGATTAGAGTTCACTCGAACACAACGAACTATAATTTGAACTCCAATACCAGGGAACAAGGACGGTTTTTCATCAATGGTTTTGTCAGAAAGACATCCTAGTTTATGTTTGAAAAGTTTAATGTTTCGGTGTTTGGGCGTGCACGCATAAATTGTGTATTATACAGACTTTTTTATATTTCTCTGTGTTTGTTGTTTCATATATTAAGTCTGTTTCGTGTGGATGTGTATATGTGTATTTTGAGTGTATTAAAATTTGTGAAACAAGCAGACTCCTAGTTAAGGCAGTTTTTTGCCTGTGTTTGTGTTTGAAGGTCGTTTGAGGTGGTTAATTTTAGTTCGTTTCAGTAATTAGGTGTTCATTTTGGGTATGCATTTTTATCTTCCAATTTTGTAGCGATTTGCTGTTTATGGCGTCTATTTTGTGTGTGTTTGTGGGTTTACGTTTTGCGAATTGGAGTACAAATTATAGTCTGTTGCGTTCGAGAGAACTCTAATCAGTTTTTATTCGTGTACCTTCACGGATACGAGCTCTAATGTTTTTTTTTTTTTTGCTCAGTTAATTTGTTGGCTTTTTTCGGTTTCATTTTATTGTAATTGCTACGGTTTGGTCTATCCTGTGTTCACTGTCCACCGATTTTTGTTTTCGAATAAACGGAACATTAGAAATGCATACTTATGTTCAGGTTCCGCAGAAGGTTTGTCCCATGATTATTATTTGTTGGCAACACATTAGCGTGTTTCTAGATTAAGCATGAGTCACTCGATGAGTAGTTGATTCTGGATTGTTGCAGTATCATGGCAAACAATCTCGCACACAATTCAACTGGCTTCCCGAAGCCCGCATTGAAAAAGTAAATAAGTCACTCAGTCATGTCGGCCGGCCAATTTTGAGCCTCAAAATTTAAAACTTCCCATCCTACGGTTTAAAATTGAAGATTTAAGGAAAAATCATGACCAATTAATTTAATTCCGGTTCTCCACAACTAGCTTGCTAACTCAAACAACGACAATGTTTCTTTTCCGGCACCCAACCATTATTGTTATATCTTGTTCGAGTGAGCCATAATCCGATATTGTGCGCCTCGCCTATTGTAATCCCATTGTTACATGTTGCAGCATTTTAATATTTTGACATTGTTAGCCCCGCCGCCTCCCCAGCCTCCTACTGTCCAATTTTCCGAAATTCTCGTGCGCAAACGAACTCTACTCGTGCGCAAACGAAATCGTGCGAACTCGTGCGAACGAACGTGCGAACTCGTACGCAAACGAACTTTACCGGCCGTGTACATTATGGCTTCGGAATTGGTATTCGAGGATTTGTTTGATTTGTCGATTGATGGTGATATTTAGGAACACAGTACGGAATATATTGTTGAAGATGGTTGTGTCGGAAGTCGATGCGCAAGACTGCCCTTACATGGGGGCTAAAGTCATCCCTCCCCCCCCCCCCTCCTCTTGCCCTTTTTCTTTGATTCTTGCGTTTTTGGTAGAGAGAATCATGAAGAAAATCTATTAAAAATATTTTTTTAAACGTTTAAACAAAGGCTTTTTCGATGATCCGTAACACCGATTAGTCCAAAATAAGCACGTCCCCAAAAAAAGTCCTTAGAAAAGCCCCCACCCACATCCTTTTTTTTTGTTTGCTGTTCAGCGGGCGTCCTTGTCGGTGCATCCGACATTTTACACGGAAACTAACGATCTCCACAAGCAAACCAAAACGTACCACCGACACTGTAGATTTTAAAGAAAGTTTTAAAGAAGCAACTTTAAATTTTAACAATGGGCGTCATATTCTAATGAATTTTAATGCTTGAAATGTTACCGATATTTATTTACCCGTTTTTAGAATTTATTGTGGTAAAAATTACTTGCCGGTTTAGTAAGTAAATTAAATTCGCACAATGGAACGTGTAACACGAGTTTCTGTAAAAAAAATAATCAAGTGCTTAGAGCAGCCCTTTTCCATTGTTGTGTTCCTGCATCCTTGTATTGTTACAAGAGGGCTGAGATGCGGATATCGGTAGATAAAAGCATGAAACTTGGCATGGCGTAAGGGACTTGTCTTACCAACACTATTTAGCTGTACGGCGATCGCAGTTTTGACTCCCGGCATGAATGGTAGTCATTTTTCAAAATGGTCGATCGCTAATGAATGTTATTAGACACATTTGCCAGTAATCCACTCACAATACTCTCTTTGTCTGGTGGCAGAGTTCTCTCTGCTGAGCCAAACAAAGCGTAGGTTTTCGGGTCTGTCTTCGCTGAGAGCTGTGTCACCCCTGATCTTGATATACCAGTCTGGACAGGTGGCTTGGTTCCCTCTGGATTTCAGGAGTTTACAGTTGCTGCGGAGGAGGTACTTCGTGCAATTGGAACTCTGAAACCTAGTAGGCCCTGCAGTCCACACGGTTTCTCCGCTTTCTTTCTCAGGGAGATCATGCTCCAGATCTGCGTGCCTGTCTCTTGGATTCTTGATCGTTCCTTGGGGGAAAGGCACTATTCCACAAGGTTGGAAGGAAGCTGTAATTATTGTACCTATTTTTAAAAAGGGCGATCCCTCGGCACCAGGAAACTACAGACCTATTGCTTTGACTTGTGTTATCTGTAAGGTACTTGATAAACTGATTCGTGTTAGGATGCTCGATTTTCTTGCTTCCACTAACCAATTATTAGTTCTTGATTTTATCACCGACTCAATTGATGGTGGGGTACTTGTGGACTTACTCTTTGTTGACTTTGCAAAGACGTTTGAATTGGTCTCATTGGAGCGCTTCCTTGCCAAGCTGCATTGTGTGAGGTTTCGCAGGTTTATTTGGGACTGATTTGCGAGCTTGTTGTTGGTTCGTTCACAGCGTCTCTCTTGCGGGGGTGTCTGTCCAAAGCATTGGAGGTCCTCAGTGGCGTTCCCCAGGGTTCTATGTTGGAGCCATTACTGTTTGTTATTTATGTTAATGATCTTCGCACTAAGTTTGCTGTGGATGTAAGTAATGTAATGCTGTGGATGTAAGTTTGCTGTGGATTTGAAACTGAATCGACAGGTCGTCGATGTTGAGTCTTCTGGTGACCTCCAGCAGGCCCATGGGGATTTGGATAGCTGGTCCCATACTTGGAGACTTCCCATTGCTCTTCTTTAGTCTGCGGTATTGCATTATGATATCAAAATTAGTGATATCATATCAAAAACCAAAACTGGTAAACGGAGTCGCTAAGTTCCGAATGGTTCGGCATTACAAAGGAATGATATCAACACACCAAAACATTCGACTTAATCGCACCGAATAATACTTTGAACGGTAAATTATAACTTGAACAATGCTACCGAAAGTTGCAATGTTCTAGTTTTCATTTAACCTTCGAACTATTAAACGGTGCGATTAACTTGGCGAATGTTTTGGTGTATTGATATCACTCCTTTGAAGGGCCGAACCACTCTCAACTTGGTGGCTTCTTTACTAGTTTTTGACTTTTATTACAGTTGGTTTATTTTTCGTGAATTGGACGGGAATATAATTTCTTTGCAACGTTGTTTAGATTTATCGTGGTGGTCTAGTATACACATCCTAGTATACACGTCTAGTATGTCAGTATACACGTTCTCATTGTCCGAACTTTGGCCGTCCAATGAGAGACGATGCCGACAATACTAACAATGGTTATACAATATTTTCGTACTTACGCGCCCTCCGACGCCATTCCGTTACGCCCCCAGGCTCCAAACCATAAAAGGTACACAGTTTGTATTGTACTGCACCCATTCGTCTAATTTCATAGCTGAAAGGCTTCCATTTATCTCGGTATCGATGAATTATCACCCTATGGAAATTAACATGGGGATGAGCGGACTAGCTAGCTAGTAGCACATTTACAACGTTATTAAGGGTCAGATTTTGCATTGAAAGCAGCTTAGCTGGCATTCCTACACGAGTTAATTTTTGTGAGGTGGGTCATTGCTCACGATTTCAACACAATTTAAGCTTTTGTACCGTATTATTTTTCCCCAAGTAACTGAAATGTGCCCAACTATGCTTCGAGATAATGACACTGACGCAATGGCGTCACGCTACAATGGTTTACAACCTCGACAATTGAATTGATGCGATGTTTGCCTAACTTGGCGCGACACACTAGCCTGTGTCTAGATTTACGTGTATAATGGTTGGCTACATCAGTGAGGTTACATGTGGACTTACAATACAGCAGCAATAAGTTTGTGTTCCTTTGCCGTTTTGACTTCGGATCACTTAAACATTAATAGAGTTCGTTTGTTTTCTATTCCGTTCTGCATTGGCGACGTACCATGCAGTTTAGTTTGGCTTAATGTTTTGTATCTTTATCAATATTGGTTTGCCGGAAAGGTACAATGTGGTATGGTGTTGCCTTTTAGTGTTCGAATTTTCAAAAAGTGGACAGGAGGTGGGGGGGGGGGGGGAGGCTCCAGAATACATACATGCTGCTGCATGTAAGACTGGGGCAACAATAGGTGAAGCGCACAAGACCGAATTGAGTTCACTCGAACAAGGTGTTAATGATGCTTGGGAAAGTTCAGCCAGAGAAAAGTTAACTCTGCCGCACTAACATGGGTCTTGCTTTTCGCTTAAATCTTAAGTTTACAACGATTGGGTATCTAAATTGGGCGGCTGACTTGACTGAATGACTTTAGTTCTTCGATATGGGGAAACTAGTTGAATGGTTTCCCCGATTGTTTGTTACCATAGTGCATGTGCCTGCAACAACGCAGAATCAAGTACCCGTCGCGATGACGTATGCTAAATCTAGAAGCACGCTAGTATGCTGTAATCGAATAATAAACATTTGAGACAAAGCTTGAAAAAAACATAAAAAAATACGCAATTTTAATATTCTTTTTTTCGCAAATAAAAATCGGAGGACAGTGGACATACGACACACACTCGATAGGGCAGACTGTAGCAAATACAATAACAAGAAAGCGAAAAATGCCAACAAATTAACTCAACAAAAAACTGCTTCGCCATTTAGAAAAAAAAACAGAGCTCGCATCCTTATACTTATAGCCGTGAAGGTGCACAAATAAAAACGGATTAGAGTTCACTCCAATTTGAACTCCAATTCCAGGGAATACGGATTTTGACATGCCAGTCTCCATGCACATTTGTACATTACTAATCAAACGAACAAAACAGGTGGATATTTCACACACAAAAATACAAACACAAACCATGTTTCAACGATGGTTATTTTTTACAATCTGATGTGGGGTATATTCAGCAGTGGTCCGAGTTGTGGCAGCTACCTCTCCGAGGATAAATGTTGTGTCTTCCATATTGGCTACCTCTCTCCGAGGATAAACGTTGTCTTCCTCGCTTCACACACACTTTCATCCGTGGACTCCGACAGGGATTTAGGAATCTGGTTTTTAAAGGACCTTAAAGCATCCTTGCATTGCGATAAAATCGCGGCTCAAGCTTATCGTCGATTAGCCGTGGTTAGATGTTTCGCAAAATCTCCAGTTACGACCTTGGTTTGGGCATTCAAGGTTTATGTATCTTAGAGTATGCCAGCCCGGTTTGGTCTCCTTTTTTGCTTAAAGATATCGATTGTTTGGAGGCAGTACAGTGACAATTTACACGCGGTTTACCGGGTCTTCGTGTTTTTTCCCAAGGGGAGCGGTTAACAAGGTTGGAGCTGCAGCCACTTCAGTTGCGAAGACTCTGGCCTGATCTCTCTCTGACTTTTCGTATCATACGGGGATTTTTGTCGGTTGACCTACCTTTTTTCGAGCTTTCTCCAGTAACGAGTACCAGAGGTCACTCCTTTAAATTATTGGCCAGGGATCGCGAACGGAGTGCAGCAAACATTACTTTGCTCTTCGAGTGGTCAAGCCATGGAACTCACTTCCGGAGGATGTGGTCAGGGCTCCGTCAGTCCACGTGTTTCGTAAACTTCACAGCGTCTACCACTCACTAGTTACTTGAAACGTACTTACTAATCTTAGTTTAGGAGCGGCGTTAGTGGCCCTGAGCCCTGCCGTAATCCTTGCCTTGTGGCTAAACTTATTATATTAAATACAACATATACACGCGAGTAAAACAAAACGTAAACCTAAACCCACAACACATACACAACATTCGTCATAAACATCAAAATTCCTACTAAATTGACACACAAAAAAATTCTTACACAAAACGAATAAGTAATTACTCACATGAACTAGAACTAACAAAAACTTTCAAACTTTCAAACATGGCCACAACTAGGAATCTGCTTTCATAAATTATGCGTACAAACCACACACACGAAAAAAGACTTCAAATATAAAACAGACAAATGTAAAAAAAAAAAGTCTGTATCATACACATCATTTCAAACACAAACTGCGTTCACTTTCTCACATTAACCACCGAGTAAAAACCACCCCTTGTTCCCTAGAATTAGAGTTCAAATTATAGCTTGTTGCGTTCGAGTGAACTGTAATCAGTTTTTATTTGTGTACCTTCACGGCTGTGAGCATGGGGATACGAGCTGTGTTTTTTTTCCCCAAATTGCGAGATAGTTTTTTTATTGAGTTAATCTTACTTCCCATCCATGCATCTTAACATGTTTAGTAAACTTCTCGACCTGCGTATCGCCTCCTTGAACATATTCAGGCATTGTTATTTCTACTTTTATTGCCGATCTTTCTCTGCTGTGTGCCAGTTTGTTATAGTTTGATCCACATTAAGCTTGGAGAAAGCTGACTGTATCACGCCATGTTCCGTTCCACTACGAGTACAAAAACCATGTGGGTGTCAGGGTCTACGAGTGGACTCTTAGTGGAAGGAAACGTGGCGTCGTACCCTCCTCAGACCCGAACGATTTTTTTGTTTAACTATTATGTCGGCCATGGTATTCGACCCAGCATTCACTTGGTTTTGAGACAAGGATGCTGACCACTGGGCTGTGCTTGCTCGGTTTACTCAGAGGGGGGTGGAGGGGTCCCCACATAAAGCTGGCGTTGGACATTGCCACTTAGTTTTCGGCCATCTCGTAGATGTCCCGTATAAGGGACGCGTTAGCCGTAGGCGGGTCTGACGAGAATACATTAAGTTTCATGCAAACATAATGTGGAATAAACTATAGTTAAGGTGCTACTCCCCGCTGTTGTCCTCTTCCTGCACTTGTGTTTTCTCTAGCTTTCGTATGTCCTCCTGCTCATCTTGTGTT
>JAHWFP010004881.1:297986-325264 GCA_023313725.1 Lithobius niger | reverse complement strand
TCCTTCGGCTCGTCTTGTTTTCTCGTTCGTTTGTCCTTCTCATCTTGCGTTTTCTCTAGCTTTCGTATGTCCTTCTCTTGGTCATCTTGTGTTTTCTCGTAAATAACTTTTTGTATTAGGTATTAATCAGCTTTTTTTTGTATAACTTGGGCTTAAAAACAGTTCTATTAGCTGCTTTGTAATATTGAAGTGGCTGGTTACAGTTACTATTGGTTTACTGTGCTTGTAAACAGTAGTAGATTAAAATAGTTAAGACTCGGATTGAGACGAGCTGTTAGTTGCGAAATCCTACGATTTTCTACATTTCGATAGAGTGAGGTCATCCCTTGCATTACTGTAGCCAAATGCATTTGCAATAGAATAAGATTGGCCAAGCAAAATGTGACTTGGTGCATCATGCGAATCATCTTTTTGAGATATGATAATGTACACAATTTGTTTTCCGATTTGGTTTAAATTTACTGACAGTGGGTTTGGCAGTGTGGGTTTCATACTTGTCTAGTGATTTAATACAAGGTGTTTGGAAATTTGTGTCAACAATTTTCAGGGCTGAATTCTACCATGAAAGCAAGTAAAAAAATTCCTAATAAACATGGGTCCAATTCTGCTTCATTTTGGAATTAGACTTTGCCGAAGGTAACGAACTTTTGAAATTATTACAGTCGTGGTACACGGAATCACGAATTCCAAACTTAATGAACATTGATTTATTAAATAAAGAGTAATGAGAATAAAAACTCTTCTGGAAAGACCTCCCTTCCTAAATCCGCCGTTTAGTTATTGTTTCTTTTAAGTGTTTTAAATCTCACAAAAACAATTTTTTATCACTAAAATTATTTTTCATCACTAAATCTTGTGTCTACAGATAGATTATTATTATTGTTTTATTCAATTAAATTAATGTCAATTTTAATTGCATTTTATAATTCCATTCACCATAATTGCACTAAACCCTAAAAGTTGGTTACCTTAGGCAGAGTGTAATTCCAAAACGAAGCAAATTTGGACCCACGCTTACGAAGAATTTTTTACTATTTTTCATGGGAGAAATCAGCCCAGAAAAAAAACTTGACACAGATTTCTGATGAAAACAAGTAAAAAATACTGAAAGTTGATGCTGAGAACAACATGTTGAATGTTGAATATTTGTTCGAACACAAATGACATCACGCCAGGGGGGGGGGGGGAACACAGTTTTCCCCTGCGCCAAGGTGGGGGGGAAGTCCCTAATTTTGTGATGTCACAGATAATCAGACTACCAACCGAGGTAAAAAGGGGAATTATCAGTTGTCTTCCGCTTCATCGGAAACAAGGGAGTGAAGGGGGAGGGCGGGCGGTGTTTTTATGACTTCATTTTCTGTGGAGTTGCAATTTTCTAGGGACCTGTAACATGGGGATGGCAGTAAAAAAGGGAAAATTTAGGGTGACGTCATTTGTGTACATTTGTGTACTCTGCAGTAGTGTCTCCTCCGGTAATGTTCGGCACCGTTTTTTCTCTGAACGCGTGGTCAAGGCCTGGAATGCCCTTCCTGTATCTGTTTTCTTTCCACTTCGCTTGATTCTTTCAAAAATCGGCTGGACCTTTTTCTTGCTTAGGCTTTTCCTGGTGGTTGGTCCTTGGTTTGGGTGTGTGTGTGTGGAATGTCGGTTTTGGGGGGGGGGGGGGGGGGGGTGCTTCTTGGCTTTTGCTTGCACCGTCGGGTTCTCTATTCTACAGTCTCTTAAATGTTTATTTTTTGGTTGTATTCAAATGCAAAGAAATGTGTTTTTTTCCCTTTACTAAACGTTATAACATTCTGGAAGGGAGGTCTTTCCAGAGAGTTTTTATTATCATTACTGTTTATTTAATAAATCAGTGCTCATTATGTTTGGAATTCGTGATTCCGTCTACCACGACTGTAATAATGTCAAAAGTTAGTTACCTTCTGCAAGGTCTAATTCCAAAACGAAGCAGAATTGGACCCATGTTTATTGGGAATTTTTCCCTTCTTTTCATGGTAGAAATTCAGCCATGAAAATTTTTGAGACCGATTTCTAAACACCCTGTATTTTGATGTATATAGGACGATTATGGATCCAGATAATACAAACCACAGATTCCTTGTTAGCATTTCATGTTCCTAGGTTGAACCCTGTGAATATAGATAATATACTTGGTCGAGTACTTGTGATTTTCAACACTCAATATTCCTTGGTAATACTTGTCTAGGTTTTAATGCATTTCATGAGGAATATAGATCCAGAAACATTAATATAAACCACCAATTGTTCCTAAGTTGATATAGCAAATATACTCAGTCGTGTAATCGTGATCTCCAGAACTCTAATATTGCTAGTTAATACTTGTCTAGATTTTAATGCAGTTTAGGAGTATTATGGATCCAGAAATAGCAACATATCAAAAACCAATCTGGTAAAAAAAAAGACTGCCAGGTTCCGAATGGTACAGCCCTTCAAAGGAATGATATCAGTACACCAAACATTCGCCAAGTTAATCGCACTGACTAGTAGTTCAAAGGTTAAATGAAGACTAGAACATTGCTAGAACATTTATGTCAGCATTCGGTAGCAATGTTCTAGTTCACATTTAACGTCCAAAGCATTAACCGGTGCGATTAACTTGGCGGATGATTTGGTCACTTCTTTGAAGGGCCGAACCATTTGTAACTTGGCAGTCCTTTTTACCAGTTTTGGTTTTTGATAGGTTACTATTTCTGGATCAATAATAATCCTAATGCAATTTAGGAAGATATGGATCCAGAGACATTAATATAAACCCTAATTTCTTATTAGCATACTAGTTCCGAGGTAGAGCCCTGTGAATACAGAAAATAAACTAACGTATTAGCCTATGGCATCTTTTATTCTCTGCTGAATAATTGTGATATTCATATTATGTCTACGCCCCACGTCCATGGCCGACAGAGCATTGTTTCGATTTTCCATTTGCATGAAAATACTGCGATTTCCCATTAGCAGTCGCTCTAGTTTTCCTTAAAATTAGTTAAGATCCAGACATATAAGCCTAGATCTCGTTTGCATGAAAATATTGTGACTGGAAAAAACATGACTGTGCATTTTGACTGTGTGACCTTGGCAATTTCGTTTGAAAGACATACAAAAGAATTAATAGTATTAAGATTCCCATTGCGTACACACAAACAAATAAAAGAATAAGATTATCGACATTCTCACTGCGGACTTCAATACAATAGAGATTATCGACTTTATCAAGATTCTCACTGCACACACACAAAGAAAATTACGATCTTAGTTATACAGATTCCTAGTTTAACACTTGTTTAGTGAGTTAAAATATTTTAATGCAATTTAGGAGTATTATGGGTCCAGAAATAGTAATTCAAACAAATTCCTTGTAACATAATAGTTTGAAATAGCCAATTTTTTAGATTCCATTAATAACACCCTTGAGGTACAAAACCGCCTCCAACTAATTCATAGGATTATTTTGCTGCACACGACTTCTATCATTTCAACAAGTTTTAATAAACAAGCACAACTCAAGTCATCAAACATTTATTTCAGGACAATCTGAAATTCATTGATACAGCATCCTCCTAAAGAGAGCCGTTTCAATACATTACCTCGTGCTTTAACCGCGCGCCTAATGTTTGTTCCAGAAAATCGTAAATATTTGTAAAAGCCCAAAATCGCGTTGCTTGCGGGGCATGCTGGCATGCAAACAAAAATGTGCATGTCTTCCCGCCTCTTGGTATGCCACACCGGGCTGGTTCGTTTTGCGTTGCTTTCGTCCAACCTACCATAGATTTTCCACCCATTCTTTCATAAGCAATCTTCTAAGTGGGTTTCAAAAGTTCTTTACAATTACAATAAGCCAAAAGACCAGCCACAGCTTGTGTCCAGAAACATGTTTCACTGAAAATATAAAAACACACTATAAAACATGTTTCACTGAAAATAAAAATAAAACACACTATAAAGTTTAAAATTGTTCTTACAAATTTGTTAGTCAGCATTAATACGGAGTGGAGCAAAGAATTTTCTCACCCACTCCACGTTTCTTGTTTCCACAAATAAATCTGTTTAGCCCATTTCATTCATTTTAAATTTCCAGTAGTAATATAACAAGAGCCTAGGCCTAGTGTAATATTGACCATTATCCGATAATCACGAGTTGCAGACAGCTGAAAAAAGCGAGCACTTTAACAACCTGTTATCAGCAGCTTGGGAATGCAATGAGTGATTTAGAAAACTGATCTATAATTAAAACAGGCTCGAGTGGTATTTTCTATTGTGGTATTTTCACCATAGAAAATACCACTCTAGCCTCTTAATTATAGATCATTTTTCTAACTCACTCATAGCATTCCCAAGCTCGGGTTTTTCAACTCTTGGCTGGAACTCTTGATTATCGAAAAATGATAAATATTGAACCGGTCCTAGGCTGTTGTACATTACTACAGGAAATTTAAAATGACTGAAATAGGTTAAAACATTTTCTGGAAATAAGATGAGTGACGAACGCAAAAATTATTGGATTATCTGTGGTAATAGCAAGTGCATAAAATATTAAACTGGTTGATAAATACGAAATTAATTAGACATCAGTAATGTTGAAAATAAACTTTTCCATAAATTTACAGTACAAAGTACATAAATTTATTTCCCTTTTTTTTATCCGACATTTCGGATGCACTGAACAGCCTATTGATTAGAGATCCAAACATGATACAAAAATGAAGTTTGAGAAAGCCAGAAATGTGCACATAACATAAATAAACTGGTGAGGTTTATTCTCTTGTCGTAATGCTTCACCAGCTTCTATTTGGTTCTGAAGTCCTCACTCCAGAAAATGTAGCTAAACTAAAAAATCAAAATCTCCGATCCCGGTATTTTTTGTTTAAACTTAGCCAGATAGATATATGGAAGGTTTATTTATACCAAACATTATGCAATTCTGTGGAACAGTAAAAGTAGGAACCACATGTAAATTTCAAAACTGTTCACTCTTATAGTGCTTCTTGTTTTGTCACAATATCAGAAAAAAATACTGCACCTACGTAAAATCTGAAACATGAACTAAGCCAGAAATTTCATGGATCTTCATCAAAAGCGACCACCACTAGAGCTATTCCATTGTGGGGCCCTAACCGATCAGGGAACAATGCCACTCAGAAAACGCCAGCTAAGGCATAGACTGAACAATAAAGAAACAGTTGATTATTGATGCGTAAAATGAAAGAATCCGTGTTTCAGCTAAACGCGTATGATTTAAACCAAACATAGCTACGTTAATTTCGAGGCCTAACGATAGAATGGCGTATTTCGTAGATTCAGGATTCAGAGCTGAGTTGAATTGTTTCAAAGTGGGCAGCAACAATCGCTGCATGTGCGCTTTCGCACTTTTGCAAATGACAAAAAAAATTACTTGCCAACAATAGCCATTATACTGTTCAATCACTCATACTTCCTACTAAACTGTCTATGCTGCTGCTATTTACTAAATTACCTGTTGCTGAGGATGATAAATAGTCTGTCTTCATGACCAAAAATCCTGACCTGACCTGTTCCTCTCCAGCACTTCTTGCCTCATTGTCAATTTGAGTCACACATTGAATACAAGCAGGTAGAGTCACATAACATTCGTCAGCTGTCACAATCATCAAGGGCTGTGGACTGTCAGCCTCTTCGCAGTCCATCGTGTAGTACGCAATGTCCACGAGTGGTGGTGGACTCCCGTCAGTTGCACAGGTCACCTTCACCATCTCAAACTCTCTGTAATTTGCCTTCTCGACGTCGACTGACATGTCACCAGCAGCAGCTATATTGAAAACATACATGTAAGTTTTAAGGTCATAGAATGAATATCAAACTTTCGGGAGCACAATATGGAATCCCTTAATTAACTAAAATGCGACACAATAATATGGGTTGAACTTTGCCTATACTGTCAAGTCATAGCAAGTGAACGCTAGAAAGTCAATACACATCTATAGACTAAAAACCATAAGCGTTAAGATCCAAAAGTGTTCGAAAAAGTAGGGGTATGGAACTATTTCATTTCATCAATTTTTTTGGCTTGATGTAGGATTTGCTGGTTGTTAAATGTTCACGTAAAGTGTTTAGTCCCATAAATTTGAAAATACACTCAAACGGAATGTAATGAGCCTTCTTTGCTAGATCCGTTTTGTATATTTGTTGACGATTTATAGAAATTTGTAAACATGACGATAAATATTAATAGACTACAGCAAGACATGCTAATACCCGGGATGAAAATAATCGCAAAATGAAAGAAAATGCCTTATTTGCTTCATCCATTTTCTATGGCAATGTACAGAAATTTGTAAAAATGACGATAAATATTAATAGGCTAAAGCCAAACTTGCTAAAAATGAGAGATGAAAATGAAGGCAAAACGATGGAAAAAGCACTATTTAGAAATGTGTACAAGACAATAAATAGTAAGAGACTAAATCCAGACATGCTAATACGAGTGATAAAATTAAAGACATGCTAAATTAAAACTTTCCTTGTACTAAGGAAAAAGGGAGAATTTTAGGCTAGCAGCTAAATTCTGTTTCTATTGCATAAATTAAAATATGCAGTGTGGTCCACAAAAAAACTGACGAATTTAAATCCGGTGAAATGAAAGTGTAAAATAGGACCATGTTTTCTGGATAGAATGTGCGATTCTGAATCTAATTAAACCCCAAATTAAACTCTTTTGATCCTTTGTGTAAAAAAAAATCCCAGTTGGCATCATTCAGAACCAGGAAAACAGATAAACAATTCCAATGAAATTGGAAGAGTTTCAAAAGTTGAAAATGACCTCTAAACCTCACAATGTTCGACTGGGTTACTATTATTTGGCAGACTTAAGTACTACACACAGGAACCAATGTGTAAGCACCCCCCCCCTCCCAAATTCCAATCCACATTTCAGATTTAAAGTGTCCAAAACTTCATGTTCGACTAGAGAATATCATTGTAACGTTGTGTTGTGTGCACAAGGATGATATCACCAGGTACAGACTCATAACCCTCCGACATAATGAGAATGGTCGTCAAATTTGTAACTCTGTTAAACAACAAAATTCAGTTCAGGTAACTGATGACCTTAATCACACCCTTCCTACTCACAAGTTATTGTGACAGATATTCCAAAATCATCAAATTACGGTAATCTTTCATGCTGACTTCACACGTATACACCCTATCCTTTCTTCCTATTCTTTCTTCAATAGGATAACATGAAATAATTGTACAGTAGTAGCTAAAACAGTCGGCACTACTTGAAACTGGGATCCATGAGGTGTACAGTGCAAGAATTCCTTCTCCAACCAAGTTTGCACCTAACAAAGCATGCTGCAGTGTATGCCTTTGTGACTGTTCCGTCTGAGCAACGAGCTATCAGGCGTTCAAATAGCTTCTCATTAGCTTCAATGCATGGTCATAGTCTATCCTCTACACTGCAGAATATACACCTACACAAGTCCTTATCGAATGTCTGAAAGGCTGCAGCTATCTGCACTTTTCGCTTTTTCAAAGTCACCTGGCGGTTCGGTTCCTGAAGCACCAAGGCGTGCACAGTGCCCCTGACACTAAATGCCATAGGTGTCAGATCAGGAGATCTAGAAGGCCTGTCTATTGATCCTGTCTACCCAACCACGAATTTTGGAAATGATGATCCAGAAAGTCCCGAACCTGCACACGGCAATGCGGGGCTGCTCCATCCTGCTTGAGGTCATGTTTTCCAGAAATTCATTTACAATGTTTGCAGGAACAAAGTCGTTTTCCAGGAGTTGCAAGTGTCTGTTACCAGGCAGTGAACCTTACAATAAAAAATGGACTATTGTCCATCCCTGCCCACATATTGCTTCCTGGAGAAGGTGGAGGTTGAGACATTACAGGAGGATGATTATGATCTGTGCTGTGTACAGGAAACAGTTGTGCCTGTTGACGCGTCCATTCAAATTAAACGTTGGATCGTTGCCATACATACCAAGTAGTGTATCGCTGAAGTCTAGGTGGCGATCTTGGTCATTCTTGGTTAGTTTTTGAAGCAGACATGGTCTTTAAAGACAGCCATGTAATGGTTACCTAAGTCGACCATTATGAAAGTTTGGAGATGATTTTCAAGTTTCAAAACTCTTCCTATTTCATTAGCATTGTTTATCTGTCCTCACCTGATTCTAAGGGGTGCCAACTGGGTATATTTTTTACATAGGGGCTGAAAAAAATTTGGAGCATACATCACTGGATTCAGATCGCACGTTTTATCCAGAAAACATGGTCCTGTTTTACACTTTTTTTTCACCGGATTTGACTTAACGACTAATTTTGGGGTCGTCAGTTTTTTGTACATTACCTGAAAATGTAACATTCTTATTCTCAAATGCTTTATTCCTCTAGAGATTTAATTGAATTTCAGCCAATCACCAGCTTGCAAAACCCTAAGTGTGCATGTACTCTTCCCTTCACACAGGTATATAAACACATAAGGGTTGCCAAAGTCACCTTAAATAATATGTCTTTAAGGTGGAGACTCAAGAGGGGAGGTAGGGTGGGTGCAGGTAATGTATATTTTCGTTTATGAAATACACAGAATTTAGCTGCTAACCGTCAATTCTCCCTTTCAATTGCTACGAAAATACACATTTCCAGTTAATTTAGAATTTACCGAAAATCTCGTCAAGAAAGGCGGTGGCGACCACCAGACTGGTTCCCCACGGTTTAGGAACTGGCCTCCCAAAAGTCACAGACTTTATCACAAGTTTTTTAATTAAATTTGAAAAGTGGTTCAGCATTTCGATTCTGAATTGATGGCCCTAAAAAAGTCGCTGTTTTGTTTGTTCGTCTCAGTCCTGTGGGGGGCTGTACAACTCTTCTGGCGGCCATGATGGATCCCAAGTTGTGAAGTTCATCTGTGTGGGTTCTTATGTCCCTGAAGTTGTGTGGAGTGAAGACCGGTGCATATCACCATAATGTTGCATGCAGAAACTCGGGAATAGGGATTATGCTGTGAAGGCCCAAGTGATGTGGTTAGAAAGTTGCGATTCGAATGTTACTATCCTGGCAATTGATGTTGAATGCTTCGTGAGCGTTTACGATCAACGTCTTAATCCATTTGGCTCTCCTTGCAGAAAAGTTTCGCTGAAGTTCGATCTGAATGGTAGCCATAGTTGAAGCCTTCCTCTCTTTACTTCGTTGCGGTCAGTTCGTTTTGAGTTGAATCTCAAAGCTCAGACAGGGAGTTGGAGCTCGTGTCCTGTGATTGTGGTAAAAGCAGTAATGAGAATTGGTTTCGTTAGTTCATTAAGTTGTGATTAAGCTCGTGGTGTTAGTGAGACGGCTTTATCTGCGTCTAAGATCATATTGGCTGGTTTTATGAACTTAGCTGCACCATAAACTTGAAAGTGGTGTTATCAGAAAGCCAATTTTCTGGTTCGAAGATTTAGGTTGCAATTAGACAAAGGATCATAGGGCTCCTTTATTAACGAGACAAGAACCATGGAGAGGTTCCAGTCTGAAAAAAATTCTTCTGGTTGCTGGTCTTCCATTTCGAATGAATTAATTTGGCTTGAACTGCGATAATCCTCTAAAAGTTCTTCTACTACTTGTGGCTTTGAACACTGATTTTTTAGGGCAGAGCAGTGTACCAAAATGGTGGTCCTCTGAGTCCTAACGTGAAGTCTTCAAAGTAGGCTAATAGGTTCAGCAAAGAGAGCCGACTTTCGGCTGACTTTCCGCCGAACACCAATCTGACCATTTATTTCAGTTGACGCCGTGTATACTGTTGATTGTCTCTCTCATTGTCTTGCTTGAGACACAGACTGCTTGTCCTACAAGAATTCCTGCCTCCTGGTGGAGGGGGATATGAAAGAACGCCTGCTTTCAGTTTTCCCAATGACAGGCTTCGGGTTGAAGATAACTCTTTGTTTGGCTTAGAAGATAAGAATTGTAAAATCCCGGGTAGAAGGAGAATTTGCTTAGCGACAGCTTTTTTTCTTTGAAAATTCTTGAATTTCATTTGAACGATCCACCGAAGGTGATTGTGCGAATTTCCTTGGAGGAGATTATAGTGCTAGCTTGCCTAAAAAGATGGTTGGAAGCACTGGTTTAATGTTGAGAGGATCAAAGAGATTCTGATCCTTTCCCCTCAAGGTGTTAGGCGATGTCAGGGGCATCCCTATTTTGATGACTTGCATCGTCAATTGATTTTCTCTTCTTGATCATGACTAGGGTTATCTTTGAAGCTCATCGAGGCTTGTTCTTAGTCTTTGTCAGACTACGCTGAAGGTTTTCCACTATTTCTTCCCTGTAAATGAAGATTTTGCATGAAGAAGGCAACCTGAACCAGCTGGTTGTCGTTTCAGCACAGGTCTTAATTGTCCTGAAAGAAGTTGGTAGTAAGCTTTGTGAAAATTTATTGCTTAATGAAAGTGTTTCCAAAATTCTGCAAAAGTTGTTAGAATTTCACGTTATTGACGTTCGGGTGAGGTCTGAATTAGAAACTTGCGTTGTTAGACGAAAATTCGAATGCTTGCATTCTTCAAATAGTCAGGGGTTGATCGATCTGTCACCCAGTGGTTTTAAGAACCCGAACATCCTACTCGGGCAGAGTTTTATTGTTATTATTTGGGGGGGGGGGGGTGTTAGTTATTGATCAATACAGTCACCAAACACTTCAGTTGCTTAGTCTGGTTGCTTGAAGCTTCTAGACGTGGCATTGGGAGGAACACTGGTTGCATAACAGAAACCGAGACCAGCCGAGAAACCACTGATCTGCAAGATCTGCCATTGTTATATCCAAAATAATGTCATGTCAGGTATAAATGGGTTTGGGTGAAGAATGTTGGACGGACCGATGTTGATACCACAGCTTAAGGCGCCATAAAAAGGAGTTTGTCGTCTCGTCAAAGCCGTTTAGGGTGGTTTCCAAATTTACTGGAAGAGAACACGTCAGTTTTTCCACAAGAAAATTGCTTCAACTGTATCTTTCTGCAGGTCTATGTGTTGCTGAATGTCACAAGCGACGCAAGCGACGTTAACTTTGCCTTACATCATCCGCCGTTGCCATTCGACTTCCGCCTTAGCCTTTAGAGTTCCGCCTTAGCCTTTCAACTTCCGCCTTAGCCTTTAGAGTGCCGCCTTAGCCTTTAGACTTGCACTTAGCCTTACGTCGTTCTTCGTCCTTGCTATCGCCACTTCAGGTTCCATTTCTGGAGATCAAGGGATGGTGAAAGCAGGCTAAATGTTCTTCGCTGGTAGGAAGATGACAAGAAATCCTCTCCTGGACAGGGTGGAGTGGAACAATTTAGTTAATTCCAATCAAATTCAGTTCCAATTGGTGAAATTCGATGTCCTGCTTTCTGGGTAGGCTTTAACATTAGGTTTAAACATCAAATGTATTGACTCAAAATCATTTTTAGGTAGCCAGCAACTGTAGGGGGAAAAAATGTCAAGGAAGCCTATAATTGCGTCCAAGATTTCTTGGTGGCAACTGTAATTTCAGACATTAATCATAAACTGAAAATCAACAATTTCGAACAGAATAAAAGATCAAGCTGGGAGTAGCAGCAAAACTTCAGCCTTTGCTGATGAACGAGTGGTGCGGTGATGGGTGCTAACGCGACAAGATGCTGTGAGCAAGTAAGTGGTGCTATCTTCCGTTGACTGCAGGTAGCATTCCAGCGGTATCGCTTCCTGGTTTCACTTTCGGTTTGCAGATGGGACCAGCAGCAATGAGATCACCGGCTCAGAAGGCTACCACCGCACGACACAGCGAGGAGGCCTTTGGTGGGAAGAATGTCCGGTCTTGACAGACAACTTGCCGGAAGATAGGTTAGGAACTTCGGCAGGCTGTTGAACGGCCAAAAAGGCTTAACAGGGACGATAAGTTGTAGCTGCTGACATATCGACTGCAAAGCAGCCAAGGCCAGTTGGTTAAATAAATACGGATGCAAACCTATATACGTTGCCTTTTGGACTTGTATGTCACGAATGCCTGAGCGGGGAATCGAACCCAAGACCTTTTGAAATTAAAGACAGAGGTCCTACCGCTGAGCCATACTGACACTGTATCCAATCTCAAGCCCATTGGCTTTCCGTCCTGTTTAAGGCCGGTTGGTGGTCATCCGGCTTTGGCTGCTTTGCAGTCGATATGCCGGCAGCTACAGCTGATCGGTGGCCAGCCAGCAGGTGACATCTTCATTCCAGGCCATTGTAATGGAGTCCTGCAGGACTGGTCAGCCACTACAGTTGACCACGTCGAGGAGACAACACGTGTGCCAAATAATACTTTAGTGTGTTGGAAAATCAAGTATTCATAGACGGTGATGACAGCAGTGACATTGACGGAAAAGGAAGGAAGCATGCCGTTTAAGTCGAGGACGAACCACGCCCACCCGAAAACCAGCTTCTTTCTTCATTTACTTGAGCCAATTCGAGATAAACTTAGGCAGACAGAAAAAATCCAAATATCAGCTCGGTTGGGCATGGAATCCACAGGAAAAGTGCTGCAGATAAACAAGAGTGGAAGCAAATGCTCAATTGTTGCATCAAAAGCCGCACAGAAACAGGCAGAGCATCGAAGGCGGCAAAGTGCCGTCTTGTCTTCGTATGAAATACAATATGCTTTCGCCTTTCATTTTCACTTTCGTTTTGATAATACATACAGTACATGGTAGATGGACGAAAGAACACATATCACAATATGCCTTTCGGTTTTCGTCTTTCTATCTTCAAAGTACACGTTGCCAATGAATACAGAGGAAGCAGAACCACATGTCTAGACGAGATGACCTTTGTATGCCTTACACGTTTATGTAACTATATGGAGGGCATTTCTGGAGATCGCAAGTTGGTGATTGGCTGAAATTAAATTAAATCTCTAGAGAAAAAACTTTTTGAGAATAAGATGCTAAATTTACAGACAACGTATCGTAACAATACAAAGCATTATTTACTGGATCCGTTTTCTATTGTTGGTGATGAATAGAAATTAGTAAGGATGACGATAAATATTAATAGACTAAAATATAAAGGCAAAACTAAGGAAAAATCATTATTTGCTGGATCCTATTCCTATATTTTGGCGATGTATAGAAATTAGTAAACATGACAGTAAATATGATTAGAGATGACAGTAAATATGATTAGAGATGAAAATAAAGACAAAACTAAGGAAAAAGCATTATTTGCTGGATCGGATTTCTTTATTTTTTGGCGATGTGTAGAAGTTGTAAACACGACGATAAATATTCACAGACTAAAACCAGACATGCTAATAAGAGATAAAAAAAAAAAGAAAAAGGACAAAACGCAGGAAAAAGCATTATTTGCTGGGTATGTTAAGTGTGTTACGTTTGATGTAGACAATTTATAGACAATGAAAGGGAAAATAAAGAAAAAAACCTGAAAAAAAAAACTGTCTCCAATGATAAGCGAATATCAAGTAAAAGTAATTCAGATTTACTGCATTTCGTATCTAGGAATGCTACCGAATTTTTTTGGTACGGTATGAAAGACAGGCTAAGCATTCTTATCAGGAATGGACGTGTTCAGCATGCTATTACAGGCTAACGTAGAGGGCATCAAGGTGGATCTATCAACTCTAGTTGGTTCATTTTTATACACTCAATCATCCTTCAACATAATTGGGTAGCATGCCTCCATCATTGGCATGTTTAAAATAAAATACACCCAAACGGAGATTTAGAATACACTTATGGCTGGTTTAATGAAACCACGTAGCACCAAGAAGTTTCTTGGCATAAAGAATTGTACTATCTACTAGCTTCTGCCATGGAGAAGGTTTCAGTCCATGGACCATAGAACTGTCAGAAATAGAACAAATGTCCGCATGCAACTGAGCAGAACCAGTGCTTTGTTTATACAAGATATGTTTGTACAAGCCACTGCATCGTATGATGGAGATAGTTAAGGAGACAATGGAATAGTCCACAACCTGCAGGAGGGAGGTCGTTGAATGCCATAAATACCATTAGCGTGCCACTAAGCCGTATTTCACTCTTATGGGCGATGGCAGTGGCTAAGGATAGATACCGTTAGTGTCCAACGTTCATTGTTTGCCATAGTAAGACCTGATGTATATAGTTGGTTCTGGAGGGATGAGAGGACCGGCTGAGCTCCATTCTGTGACACACTTGCCGACAGCATACTGTTACTTACTTTTCCAAGTCATTTAAATGCTACCATTGACACAAAGCACACACATAGCTAATAATTAGTCGAGCTAAATCTATTGCAACAAGCCATGCTGTCTGGCTTATGCCACATTGTCATATGAGGTAGTATTATGTACTGCCGAGTGGGCACTCTTTTTCGGCTTCTGCACTTGTTGGCTCTAAACGTAAAAGTGATTCTGACTGACACAGCAGCCAACCGATGGATTAGCGACCTGCTTGCTTGTTTCAGGTGTTATATTTCGATGTCCCTTTTTTTTGTCTTAAGATCATAGTAAAGCCTAAGTTAGCCTAAGTAAGCGTTAGATAGGTGATGGCTCGTTCATCAACTCAATTTACATCCTCTCCTCGAATTCGTTCAGATTAATGCTGAGAAGAATGGTGGGTGCTCTGGTTCATCCCCTCCATCATTCCATGTTTTCCCAACCTATATACCTTACCGCAGTCCGTATATGCAATTAAATATCCAATATGCCAGTAAATTCGGGTAACATAATTGAAATAGGCAGTTTTCATCATTCACACCATGACGATCAGGTATTTTTCGTCATCAAAGTATAATAAGAATGAAGTGGAAGTTACGTTTGGTAAAAATTACGTGTAAAATTATGTGTAATAATATCTTCATTGCATTTTATGAACAAAAATTATCATGACTGTAAAATGAACACTGTCAAACGTAAAATTTAGCACACACTGGGGAATATCGTGTGAAGGATGGGACACACCACCAGCAATTTATGTGAGGATAAATCTGAACAATTTTTAGCAGTGGATGATATGGGAAAGGATGGAATGCTACCCAGTCCTCTAGATGATAAAAGGTAACAGTTAATAATCAAAATCAAGAAAAATAAAAGTAGTTATAAAGATCAGAATACAGAAAGATAAATATGATTCAAGATCATAATAGAGAATTAAAAGGAATAACGGACTGTTTCTTACCAGGAACTTCAAACGTTTGTGTAATAGCCACAAACTTCTCTTCTCACCCGTTTTGAAACTCTCAGTCCTCATATAACAATACATTACGACGGGAACGCAACAATGTACGAGAACGAGGAGTGCTGGGATCCTGGTCGATCCCAGCCCCCGTGTGTGTTAAATGAAAAAGTGGAAGTAAACAAACAAATGTAATAAATTTACTGAAACAAATAAAAAAAAACCTAACAGATAAAAAAAACCATTCAACAATTCTCGTTACTCACAACATTGCAACCGCTGCTTTACAAACGTTGGTGTCCATAAATGACAAAAAGAAAGCAACCTAATATAATCAATTAAATGGAACAATTTTTGAAAACACTACCACCTCGAACGTCAAAAAAATCGTTCAAGAATTCACGTTAATTACAACATTGCAACTGCTTTCAAACTTAAACGTTGCTCTTTTCATTGCGTGTAGCATTGCGTCTAAACGTTCTGCACAAACTTTATTCTGGCTAAACGCAACAATGTATTCCACTCCCTCAACAATGTACGTCGGACTGATAGCTTCAAAACGGGTGAGGAGGATATCGTCCGCTTTCCTCATGCTGGAATCCAACAATGGCTTGGGTGGTGCGCGCTTTATTATTAGACATTAGACATTATTAGATCCTAGCACTCGGAAATATCCCTGCGATATCCTATACATCCCTGCCACTCGTTTGCTGCCACGATTAAGATTAAAGACCGAAACAGAAATATTAAAGGAATAATAAACTGTTTCTTACCAGGAACCTCGAACGTATGTGTAACGACCGCCAGTTGTATCTCCCTGCCACCCTTTTGCTGGCACCGGATATGATTAAAGACCTATGGGAGAAATATTAAAGGAATAACGAACTGTTTCTTACCAGGAACCTCAAACGTATGTGTAACGACCTGCAGCTCGTCATTCCTTCCACTCGTTTGCTGGCACCGAACTGTTTTTCTACGTTCTGCCGGATCATCAGACTCTGAATTCAGCTTGACTTTGATTGAGGCATCGTGCGCATCCGAGTGCATAAGCGTAACTATGTCGTCTTCCGGAACGGGTACATCGTTGATGAAAAAGACTATTGGCTCAAACTTTCCGTCTCCCTTTCTATCAACAAACAAACAGAGGAGTTATGCCACTATGGAATTCAGAATTTACATGTGGTATGCCACATGGGTCCATCTTAATCCAACTACTACATAATTTACACCTTTTGAAAAAGTTTAATAGGAACCACTTTTCCGGATCCAAAATCCAGTTCTGATTCCGAAAAGTGGGTCCTAACATATTTCATTCTCGGCGTAGCAGATGTGCATTAAGACCCAATTTTTCGGAATCGGATTTTGGAACAACAAAACCAGTCAATATTTACTTTAAAATGCTAGGTAGTTTTTTTTTTTTCTGTGAACCATACCATCTTTTATAATAATGATATCTACCTTGTAACAAAGCCATTTCAATGGGCTTTGTGTTCTTTAACTACAAAAAAAAGCAAAACGTAGTACTGAAACGGCGGAACTTGACTAATATTTACACCATATTTTCACTTGTTTGACAAGTTCTCAACTTTTATCAATATTACGCTTTTCTTTATAGTATGCACAGTACTATTTTACGGAAATGTTGAACCAGAAAAAATCAAAACGCAGTATCACTTAACTGTAAAAAAAATGCAGTTGGAATTTGGTTACATCTAAACTAAAAAAGATACCTTGTTCAGAAAACCGATTTATAATTTTTTACAACACCATTGATTTTTATGAGTTTCCGTTTTGTTGTGTATAACGCTTGTTTCCTGTATAACAGATTTCGTAGGAGTCTTGGGTAATTTTTTGGCCGGAATACATTAATTTTTTGAGTTAAAATGGTTTACATCATTTGTAGCTAACACTTTTTTTTATTTTAATATGCAGGTTAACATGAAATAATCAGGAAAGTGCTTTTAAGTGCGTTAAAATAAGAAAACCATTAGTAAACTCATCCATATTTCGGTATCATGGATCATAATAGCAAGTAAACATTATTGGAAAAAATTAGTGCTTACGTTATTGGTTAGGAAAAAGTCGAGTTAACAGAAGTTACTCGACGAAAAAAAAGTCATCACAAAAGTCGTACAATTTCTAAAACTGAGAACCAGTAGTTGCACAGCAAAAGCACCGGGAATCGAGTTCCCAGCTCATACATATTGACGAGAAGTTGGACGGTCCATTAAAAGTGAACGAACTTTTCGAGTTTAAGCCTTTGTCCCCTTACACGCATATTTTAGTTTTAAGTCTAAAAAAGGGCGCAACTGGAAGATCTACCTACGATGATTTTTTTTGCAAATCATAAGTAGAGCACCTCTTCAGTTGTTTTTACATCTACTTTTCATCGTATGGTTTATTTGTATGTTTTATGTCATTTTCTCTCTTCTCTGTCCGAATCAGTTTCTTTGCTATATGAATGAATTTATTTATTTTTTTTGTACTCCAGAAAACCCAATGTTCTGAATGTCCTACAACGTATTTTTTTACACATTTTTTTTATTGTAGTGTTTATTTTTTGTTTTCTGTCACTTTATCCCTTCTATGTCTGAATCAGTTCCTACGATTTATGAAAAAAAATATTTTTCTAAAAATTTGTTTACTCCAAAAAACCTCACGCCCTGCAACGTTAGGAATTGCACGAGGTTACGCGCGACTTTTTAAGCCTATTCGTGATTAACCGATTGGACCTCGTGCAACTCCTATTCATAAACAATTCCAGGTGCAGGAAGTTAGTTTTTTTGTAGTAGGAAAAGGTTTTCAGGATAAATAATACATTCATTCATATAGCAAAGAAACTAGCTCCACTTACTCGTACAGCAAAATTAAAAGTGACAAAAATACACAAATAAAAATACAATAGAGTACATGTTAAAAAACTTGAAAAGTCATGCGCAATTAAAAAAACTCTTTTGATGAATTTTGATCACTTTAATTCCTCCAAAAGCTGTCTTAAACGATTTACAGAGAACCTAATGACACCACCCTAAATTACAGAATTCCAAATGGACACTAACACTTAAAAAAAGTGCTTGTAATTTATTTGTGCTTGCCTTTTGTGGGTTTTAAGTCAAAAAGGCTCCAACAAAGTTTGGTCATGCGTGAAACAGCATGTTAGAAAGATCAGCTTTTAAGCACTTCATGTCCCAACTATTCCAGCTTGAAAATCCTTCGACGGCCATGAAGGAATTAGGATACGTTGCGATTGCCGTGTATTTTATACAGGGTAAACCTAAAAGGTCTGGTCAAACTTTCAGGGTGTAGTGTATGATCGAGAGTAAAACTAAAAAGTTGTATCTATAAAAATGGGTCCGGACATGAATTCGTTTTTCGTTGCAGCACCCCAAAGTAAAGGGTAAAACGACAAAGTTTTTTTTCCATAACTTCCCACCTGATTTGTGTAAACATATCCTTCTTGCAATATCATTGCTTCATAATGTAATGTTGATTTGAGGTCTCAAGGCTTTGCGGATGAAAAAATTGGGGGGGGGGGGGCGACAAGGAAGGGGTTTTATCCTTTGAAAGGTCTGGCCAAACCTTAATAACAGTTCCTTGAACACATCAAAACAATACTAAAGGCCATTAGTCCGTAAGGCCTGCCTTTTCAAGTTACATAAAATATAATATAAAATATAAAAATAGTTTGTTGCAAACGCAACCGGAATGGCAAGGACCTGGTGGTCGCTAACTGCCATCCAACGTTAAAATTAAAAATAAAAATTAAAATTATATGTTTAACAGTTTTAAAAAATTTAAAAAGAAGCTCGAATGTAGCGGGAGGGTTGATGGAAGTAGGTTGGGGTCACGAATGCCTTACCACCAAGGTTAGACCTACCAGGAACACAATGGTCCCCGATGGCATCGCCAAACGTGAGGACAAGTGAGGGGTAATGCCAGGTATCATTGTCAGTATTTCTAATATAACAATAAAATAATGTACCGTAAAGCTTGGCCAAAGCCATTTGTCAAACCTAATGTAAAACTAAAAATGGAGTTAGGCACTCTTAAGAAGTGAGATAAAAGCAGCAGGGTTGTTGGCTAATTATACTGTTCCCATTGTATTAAAATTGTTTTATCATTAGCGTGAAGAGCAAATGTAGTGGATTTAAATTGTCTCCAGGAAGCCTTTCTGTCTAGCTTCCCTGCAGAGCAGATGTTGTAGCAAGTAATGACAACGAAAACAGTACTTCATGGTTACCCAGAAACACCATTACGGTCTTGCTGGGAAACATTGAGCTCTTTCTCAGCATTTCTTTGAGCTTCTTTTATCAGTCGCATTTCACCTCATTTAAGCCACATTGCAACAAGCCAAGATGGTTTTGGACAGCAGATTTCTTTTGATCATCACTCTTTTCGCATCTCGTTGAACTTCTTTTATTTGCCAAATTTTCTTGATTTAGGTCACATTTCAACCACCCAAGTAGGCTTTGGATAGCAGATTTCTTTTCACCATCACTCTTTTCTTATCTTGTTGAACTTCTTAATTTATTAGAAGTTGAACGTGCGCACATTATATGGCGTCATACTCATTCCAGGAATTTGCTGACATTCATCTTGTGTATGGATGCACGAATGGGATCAGTCGAGAGGGCGAACGCCTCTATCATGAAGCTTTCCCAAATCGGCAGGTACCAAATATGCACACCTTTGTAGCTGTTGACTGACGCCTTCGAGAGACTGGAAGATTCGAGCCTGTTACTGCCAACTGGGGTACGGAAAGAGCAGTTAGAAACGCCTGCTGTAGAGCAACAAATCCTGGACCGGATAGAGGCAACTCCTGGAGCCAGTACGAGAGGAATTGGAACAACGGAAAGTGTGCCACATATGTCTGTCTGGAGGGTTCTGCACGAACAGTTGTTGTATCCGTACCACCTGCAGCATGTTCAGGCACTTTCACTGGCCGACTAGCCAGCATTGAGTAGCATTTTACCAGTAGTCTATGAAGCAATAAGCCGAAGACCCTATGTTAATTTCGTCAGTTCTGTTCACTGATAAAGCAAGCTTTACCAGGGATGGCATCATTCATTTCCATAATAACTACTTGTGGGCAGAGGAAAATCCACGCAGCATTGTCCCAAGTAGACACCAACAGAGGTTTAGTCTGAACGTATGGGAGGGCATTGTTGGCGACGAATTAATAGGTACCTATGTGTTGGCTCCATGTCTAAATGGTGAAACCTATCAACGGTTTCTCGAACAGGAGTTGCCTGCCTTACTGCAGGATATTCCATTGGCTATCAGACAACGAATGTGGTTCATGCATGACGGTGCTCCACCACATTTTAGCCTCCTAGCATGACTTTTAATTTATAACTTTGATTGCCTAGGAACGGAGTAAGTGGCTCCACAGCACTTTCGTCTTCCTTCCACTTATTGGTGGTAAATTGTATATTAATATTATTATTATTAATTCCAAAATCGTGCCTACTCAGCTCAATGGATTGGTCAGGTGGACTGCATGCATTGCCCCCACATTCACCAGATCTTAATCTACTAGACTTCTACTTGTAGTGACACCTAAAGTCACTTGTGTATTCAGTTCCAGTCGACAACGAGCTCTTCAACAGCGGGCTGTCAGTGTTGCCATACGATCTGAAATACACCCGGTGTCTTTGAACGCGTTCGCCAGTCAATGGCAAGACGTACCCTTTGCTTGTTGGATCGCATGCTGGACTCATCGAGCACCTTTAGTAGTAAAAAAAAAAGCACAAATGTCCCACTTCTAAACTGAAGATGATACCAGATAGCAGATTTTGATGCTCTACATGGCAACACAGCATTTGTTACAGTAAAACTACTAAAGAGGCCACCTCCCCCCAACTGGTCCCTTTTCCTCCACTGGAAAAAGTATTTAAAAGTTAAGTCCTTTAGCATTGGACAGCTGGTCTTGCAAAAAGCACAAATATGGATTAACAAAATAAATTTGTTTGCCTCAAGGCTTATGGAACGTTGGCAGGGGCCTTACCATATTGGAACGGTAGTAACTAAACTAGTTACAACATCCCCAAACACAAAAAATCTTTAAGGAAACTTATGTGTCCCAGGTAAAGCCTTACGAGAAATAATTGTGTTTGGTCATCTTTGTTGGTTTCTTGGATTTTTTTAATTACTATTTATGGGCATTTGATTATGAGCTGGATTTAGATTCCTGGTATCTCAAACGTAGGTTCCTGTTGCATAATACCAGCCCAAATCTGCCCCAATTCAATACAAGTCCTGTTCAAACTCAAAACCTTAATGTTTTTTACACTTCTTTTCTTTGTTTGATCCACTTTATTTTTTTTTACTTCTATCCTCATAATAGCAATTGAATTATTTAGTGCTAAACATCAATCTTTGTTCTTGTGATTTTCTAAGTTCATCGGTATCACCTTTTGGGAGGTGGGGTTTTATTCTGAACTGTTAAATGTTGGAAATTGGAGCATGGAGTTTCCTTCCAAATAGGGTTTTAGGCCTATATATTTTTTTGTTGGGTCCGTGTATTTGGTGGGTGTTCCTGTCCACTGCTAGGATGGGAGCGAATGGTTGGGTTTCCTAATTAAGAAATTACAAATAATTAGGAATTACTAGTCCTGGGTTTAGGATTTTGATTTACCGTCGTCTTGTAGAGCTGTGAGCTCAGTCGGTTTTTTCGCCTGATGGGTTGTTAATACCTCAGTATTGCTAAGGAGCCAACATCATTTTTTGCCTCCAACTCCTGGATTGATTTCGTTTGTTGTAGTGAGTTTGCTGTGGCGAGCAATGACCTATCCACGTGCTTCTGTCTTCCTTCAACGGTCTTTTCGTGAGAGTGTGACGAAATTTTTATTTTTTTTAAATATTTTATAGTTTTTGTAAGAGATAATCTGAATCCATGCCTCGGAAGACTGGTACAAAGCATACAAAATAATTGAAAACCCCAAGATGAGGATGCATACGTAACATACTTGTTATGTATTTAACATAACATACAAAATATTCGAGTGAAAAGGTTTACGATAGCGATTGCCCCACTGTCACCCACAGTCTGGATCCACGTCTTGAACAGACAAGTACGTAGCACACAAAATAACAGAGCACCCAAAACTGAGGGTGTAAAACGTTTAAGAAAACCCCTACCTAAAAGTCGACACGTTTTATTGCAAAATAAATTTTAAAAGTGGCAAATATTTTTACTGAAACTGACTAGCGGACCTTTCAAAGTTTATTCGCACACCGTTCTAAACCTATTTACACATTTTTTAAACCTACTCGCAAACTTTTAATTTATTATCACGCATTTAGAAACAAATTCATGCTTTTCTAAATCAATTCACACTGTCCTAAACCAATTCACACTTTTGTAAATTTACTAGCGAGCCTTTCTAAATTTACTCACTTTTCTAAATTTACTCACTTTTCTAAATTTACTCGCGGCCTTTCTAAATTTACTCGCACCCTTTTCTACATTTACACGCACGCATTTATACATTTACTCGCACGCTTTTCTGTTTACTCGCACACTTTTCTATATTTACTCGCGTATAATTACTCACGCACTTTTCAAAATTTACTTGCACACTTTTCAAAATTTACTCGCGCACTTTCACAATTTATTAGAGAGCTGTTCAATATTTGTTGGCTATTCTAAAATTACTTGTGAAAGAAAATTCTTATTTCTTACCTCTCTTTGTAGCATGTAATGATGAATGACTCTTTAGGAACAGTTATGTATTCTGCAATTAGCGGTGGACCATTGTCCATCATCATATAGAACGTCGCTGTAATATAAATCAATTAAAAACTAAGTTTCACACCTTTCAAACACTGGTTGCAGTCTGTGCTTATTGAATGATCCGGCATGCCAATTCTTGACCAGTTATTTTCTAACGCGAAAATGGTTGGGGATGTAATGTTGAATATAGAAATCAATTTTTAACAGTTTATTTTCCTAATTTGATAAATCCTTGTGTAGGCTACACAATAAGTATCGTAAATAAAAGATTGTTAAACTACAAAGTTCACACAGTAATAGAGTAGTTAAGGTGGCTTTCACCAATGTTTTACGAAAACGTTCCACACTGGAAAAGTTCAATGTTCCAAGCTTATAGTCTTGTCTCAGTCTATTTAATGCTTTCTGAAAATGCTTTACATCATTTTCTGATTTTTACTAACTTTTTTTTATGCTTTACGTAGAAATAATTGAAATAATTGAAATAATTACGGTGTCCAAGAAAAAAATGTTGAGCTGGTTAAGGGTCTCTTCAATGCAAGTTCTAACTGAATGAAGGATTAGAGAATTTAGCACAATGTAGAGTTAACTTTTATTACATACGCGCTTGCTTGCATCAAGCTAAGGAATGCACAATGCCGTTTCTTTTTAAAGAAACAAATAAGCCACATGCCTCCTTAATATTATGGAATGAACATTTTGTACGTCCTCGTGTACCTTTAAACCACTTACGAACCTTTAAAACACTTATTTGAGAATAGTGATGTAGGCATCTGGTTTTGTAAGTGACCTGAAAAGTGCCTCACATTGCAATCACACTTAAAACTGCATGACAACAAGCAGCTATGATTAAATGCTGTTTTATGTCCAGTGATCATAAAATATTATTTTGGTCTTTCTGTGTTTATGTTAAGACTGATTCTTCAATATGCGAGTCCAGTATGCTTGCCTCACGTCATAAAGGACATTGACCACATTCGGTCATTGCAGCGAACGTTTACTAGTTGTCTACCTGGACTTAATGGCAAGGATTACAGTGACCATCTCAAGTTTTTTATGCAGATTCTCTTGAATTGCACAGATTAAAACATACCTTATCCATACTTTTAATCTTGTGCATAATTTGTGTGATTTTGGTTTTAGCCACTTTTTCACCATTAGAGGTGACAGTACGAGAGTTCATTCATTTACATTAATAGCACAACCTTGTTTGCGTGACTGCTGCTAATTTTTTTCAAGCCACGTCGTTATAAAGTAATGACTTACCACCCGATGTTGGTACATCTTCTGTTACTATTTTAAAAATAAGATTAGCCAAATATGTCAGGTGGGGCTTAGCTTGACCTTATTTTTTTGTGTTGGATGTAAGAGTTTTGTTTCTTTCACTGGTATTTGAGTAGGAGCAACAGCTACTATGATTTTGCTTTTGTTTTCATTTCATGTTTTATTTTTAGGATGGTTTTGATAAAAACCAGTATCTTCGATTTTCCTTTTTTCCCAATCTCGTTTCATGTTTTATATATTTTTTTAATTTTTGGCTGGGTTTTTCATATGAAGCAGCACCTGCTTTGATTTTCCTCTTTTCCTAATTTCATGTTTTATATTTCAATTTTCAGGATGGATGTTAGTGGTCACAACCGTGACCATTTCCGTACCTATCTGGGTGTGGGTGGGTAACATTTCTTCATAAAAATAGTTCGCTATGGCCAACATGGGAACTATTTCACAGGAGTCTTTTAGCACAGAAGGATTAATTTTTAAGGCGTTTTATGACAGTGCTCCGAATTCCTATGAATAATTAGTTCTTTAACATGCTTACACTAAACAAGATACCTCCATCTTGGTTCGGACATAATAGTTAATTTAGTTCGTGCATGACGAAGATGAATCGAGTTAATCTAGGCTACTAAAGGGTTATGGAGGTCGTGGATAACAAGCGTCGACTGAAAGTATCCTACTGAAGGGTTATGTAAGCCATTCACAACGTAATCAGCATAAAGAAATTCTAGCCTAGTAAAGGGTTATGTATGTTGTGCATAACGTAAGCAGCATCGAGCAATACTAGCCTTCTGTGTAGGTCGTGCATAACGTAAGCAGCATCAAGTTAAACTAGCCTACTAAATGGTATGTAGGTTGACCACGCCGTAAGTTAAAGTAGCCTACTAAAGGGTTATTAAATCACGTACGATGATAGATGCCTCAGTTAAATTAGTCTTTTCAAAGATTATGTAGGCCATCACAAATGAGATGTAGAGTTTAACTGGCATGCTACTCCAGAGAAGACCTTTGTTTTGTGAATTACACAGTAGCATCCCTAAGCCATATATTGAACCATCCAACGCGAGTTCGAAAATGATGAAATTGTGTAATATAAAGTATTTTTATCGCTATCTGCATTATTTAAATTGGACAATAGTCCAAGTAGTTTCGTAGGTACATAAAACTCACAAATTGAAGGAAAATACAAGTCACATAATAACAGTTTTAAAAACTTACGTTCAATTCCCTCAGGGTCTGGTGTAGTTTCTAATCCTCTAAACTCACCTGCAAATAAATAATAAAACTTTTTTTAAATCTTACAAGAAAATAATGATAATATGGTAAAATGGTGCAGTGCAATAATGATGAAAAAAATGGAGTCTCTTATTATCAGATAAATATTTTCATATTAGTTTCAGTCCTTCGGGGGGAGGGGGAGTTTGGACTCCAGGTAGTTTCATGGCTACATAAAAATCACAAAATTTGAAGGAGAATACAAGTTGCATAATAAGAGTTTTAAATTATTCAAAGTAAAAGGGTTTTCTTGCAATAACTTACTCTCAGGTCCTTCAGGGTTTGGTGGACTTTCTAAACCTGCAAAAGTGTAATAAAGTGTTTTAAAAATCTTATCCTATTAAAACGATGATGTGTTCCCTTATAAATTTTCGCATTAATATTTTCATATTGCTGTTTCAGTCACTTCACATAAAAATCACAAATCCAAAGAAAATACAATTTGCATAATAACAGTTATAAATAATTAATCAAAGTAAAAGGGTTTTCTTGTAATAACTTACCCTCATTTCCCTCAGGGTTTGGTGTTTTTTCTAATCCTTCACCCTTCGCTGCAAAGAAATGTAATAAAACTTTTGTTTAATCTTATCCCATTAAAACGATGATAATATAGTAAATTGATGCAGTATAATAATGACGCAAAAAAAAAAAGGATGTAGTCTCGCATAAACTTTCAGAACGATATTTTCTTTTTAGTTTGTGGTTTCTTAGAGACCAAAAAACAGGAGTTTGGGATTCCAGTAGTTTCATGGCTACATAAAAATTACAAAACGAAGAAAACTACAATTTGCATAATAACAGTTTTAAATTAATCAAAGTAAAAGGGTTTTCTTGCAATAACTTTCATTTCCCACAGGGTTTGGTGTACTTTCTAATCCTTCACCCTTCACTGCGAAGAAATGTAATAAAACTTTTTTAATCTATCCTATAAAACGATGATAATGTAGTAAATTGATGCAGTATACTAATGACAGAAAAAAAAGGATGTAGCCGCGTATAAACTTTCAGCACAATATTTTCGTATTAGTTTATCACTTCGGAAAAAAAAGAACTTTAGTGAAAGTAGTCTGGGAATTCGTTCACCAAGCCATTTTTGTAAAATTAGTGTCTAAAAACCAAGAAATTCGTGGAATGAGGACTTTATTTCTGTTTTGTTGTAACTTTTTGTTTGCAACTAAAAGTTAAAAGCATTCACTATTAGATAAAGACTTTTAAAAAACAAAAAAAGCATTTAAAAGCGAATAAGGCAACATTGAACAAGTTGTAGAAAGAGGCTAACGTTTTGCTTTGGAGATGGCAATAATAACCTTTGAAAGCATAATGAAAAAATTGACGGCAATGATACCGAGGATTTAACAGGTTTTATGGAACCAAGAGTGTTTGGATAATCGGCAAATATGTTTAATTTCCTAATCCTTAAGACAGTTGAACGGGTTCACTTAGGTTTGTGATCTGTCTTGCATTTTTCCAGTGGTGATGAAAAAAGATGGTTGAGGTCGGAAGTCGCAAGTAAAATTTCTGGATCAGAGATGGTTGATGCGTCGATGACCAGAATTTTATATCAGGAAAGCAGAATATGTTTTGTGACCATTCTTAGTACGTTCAGTTGTTGTTTCGTTCCAACATTGCTAAGCAGTTTTTAATAAATATCGTCATAGGAGTGACTACTTTCTTTTAGCACTATGGGGATTGTGTGACTAATTTCCACCATTTCAGGTTGCGCATTTTTCATCGGTCAATTTGTACTGTACTGCCGAATTTCTCAGCAAGCTACGAACCTAGAGGATTAATGGCTCTTTAGATTTAACCACGCTAGAAAAATTTCGGGTTGCGTCTTGTTTATGGGTCACCCTGTAAAG
>JAHWFP010004881.1:229482-297976 GCA_023313725.1 Lithobius niger | reverse complement strand
TCTTGTTTATGGGTCACCCTGTAAAGTATTGCCATCTAGTCAGAATGATGCCAACGAGGAGAATTAACGGCTTTTAAGAGTTAACTGGACTAGAAAAGTTTCAGGTTGCGATATTCAGGTTGTGATTCTAAAGGATGTGAACAATTTTTATGGGTCACCCTGTATAATAATAATTATAGATTTAGCCCAAAGGACAAGGAGACAGGCAGGATACAAGATCGCTAATGCTGTTCCCGGTAGGGGTGTGGTTAATAGGTTCGTTTGAGAAATTTGGTAAGGAGTTGGTTAGTGACTTATCGTCGAAAGGCTGAGACAGAGGGGGCGGATACCGTCTCCTCACTAAGCGAGTTCCATGGCTCGATCACTCGAAGAGTGAAGAAGTTTTTTCTGATCTCGGAATGTGGGGTTGCACCAGACAGCTTGAAGGAGTGACCCCTAGTATTGGCTTCCAGACTTTCTGCGTACAGCGGCTAGAAAGAAGTTGTCACTTTGGCATAAACTCAAAGCAGACCCTTTGTCAACCGCCCTTAAAGCCTCATACGTAAATTGTAGAATAGAGTAATCGAGGTTGGTTGACAATTGGCGAAACCATTACGAAAAAAGGTAGTACTTGAGGGAAACCTCTCTGCCCTGTTTTGCCTGTACAGACACCATATTCGATCAGCATGTACGTTGCCATCATTTTAGAAGGGAGGAGCTTATCTTTATGAGCACGAGTCTAAGGCTAACCTGTTAAATAAAATTTTTGCTGCAAATGGCATCCTTGATGACGGCTCCATTACTGTGCCAATTGATCTGCAACCTTATCCTTGTCAACATCTGGACGATGTCTGTTTTTCAAGTGCGCGGGTGCAAGCTGCTTTGGATCAACTTCGACCAAGCCATGCTGTGGGCCCGGATGGATACTCTGCATTCTTTTTTTTAAATGTTAAACAGGAGTTAGTAATTGCCTTTGTTTTCATCTTCTCGCTCTCGTGTGAGCAGCGAAAACTACCTTCTGTATGGAAGACGGCTACCATCGTTCCTATCTACAAAAAAGGAAATGCATCGGATCCGAATAACTACCATCCAATCGCTCTCACCTCGGTTGCCTGTAAACTCATGGAGTCAATTATCCGTGAGGATGTATTGGAGCAAACGACTTGAGCGTTCCACCACGATGCAATTATTGTTAGCACTGGATAAATGGACTTCGGCACTTGATTTGGGTATTCCTACGGACGTCCTCTACATTGACTTCCAGAAGGCTTTTGAATCCGTGGTGCACAGCAAACTGCAATTTAAATTGGCTGAAATTGGAATCTGTGGAACACTGTTGGCTTGGATCGCCGATTTCTTTTCTGGGCGAACGCAGCGGGTCCTGGTTGCGCAAGCTTTCTCGTCATCACTCCCTACCATCAGTGGGGTTCCTCAGGGATCCGTACTAGGACCCTTGATTGGATTTGTTATTTTTCTAAATGACTTAACAAATGCACACACAACAACGGACAAACCAAAATTGAAATTCGCCGATGATCTGAAGATTGGTGAGTAGGTTTTGGATGAAACTGGATCCAAAATCCTTCCTTCCCAGATTGGCACAGTGACCGAGTGGTCGGAATGTTGGCAATTACCACTCGCTACATCAAAATGCTGTACATTTCATGTTGGCCGACAGAACTTAAAACATTCGTACTATCTGACTAATTGCAAGCTGAATTCGGTGCAATACATTAAAGATCTGGGCATCAATTTCAACTTTGACCTTAAGTCATCCATCCACTGTAGGCTGATAACTACTTCAGCCTTTGCCAGACTTGCAATTGTTAAGAGGTGTTTTGTGTCCTCGAATAGGCATACGTTGGTTTGGGCTTTCAAGGTATACGTGCGACCACTGCTGGAGTATGTGAGTCCAGTGTGGTCGCCTTACCTCCTTCAGGACATTGATAAGTTAGAATCTGTCCAACGGTATTTTACGCATTCATTGCGTGGCCTGCACAACAGTTCTCCTGGCCAACGTCCGAGGTTACTTGGCCTCGAACGACTTGAGTTGAGGCGCCTGAAGGCCGACCTGATGTTCTTCATGGTCTGTTGCCTGTGGAATTGCCTTTTTTTTAACTTCTGCACTATGGATATTACTAGGGGCCACCCTATGAAACTGAGGGTTCCCAAGTGCAACTTGGACTGTCGTACATTTTTTTGCAAGTCGGGTAGTAGCTCCTTGGAATTCCCTCTCCGAGGCAGCAGTCTCTGCTCCATCTCTGAGTGTCTTTCGGCGGACGTTGAATTGTACTGACCTCTCGAGTTTTCTGAAAAGATCTTATCTGTGATGTCACATTGCACTTTAGTGGGACCAGTATCAGAGGATGCCCCCGCAACCCTTCTGGGTCCTCCTTCCCTAAATGAGGGAAAACCGTTATTATATTATTATATTATATTATTGCCATCTTAGTCAGGCTGCAAATCTTTAGAATTAATGGCTTTTTTAAGAATTAACCAGACAATAAAAATTTCTGGTTGAGGTTTTGTATGGGACACAGATTTAACCAGGCTTTAAAATGGTTTAAATGTCTAAAAGTGGTTATAAACATTTCTACTGCGATTAAGAGTTCGAAAATGAGAGTAATTTCAGGTGTTAATGTTCATACGGTCCTCTTGTTTGTTTTTAGGACCATAATAGGAACTGTTAGCTAGCTTTAGATGGGTGATGGCCATTTCACCCACCCAATTTTCATCCTCTCTTCGAAATCGTTCAGATTCATATTGAGGGGAATGGTGTGTGTACTGGTTCATCCCCCCCCCATCCTTCCATCTTTTCACACACTACACATCTTGCTGTAGTCCGTAAAAGCAAAAAAGAGCCAAAATGTAAGCAACTGCTGTTGACATAATTGATATAGTTTGCAGTTTTTCAGGATTTGCATCACGACGATCAGGTATTTTTCGCTATCATCAAAGTATCATTGGAATGAAGTGAAGGTTACGTTTGTTAAAAATTACGTGTAAAATTTCTTCCAAACAGAATACTTTCACTTTATTGCAGTTTAATGAACATGTAAATATTATGACTGTAAAATTAATACAGTCGATCGTAAAAATTTTTACCAACTGCGCACATTGAGGAATAAAAGGGTGAAAATGAATCAGAACAATTTTAGCAGTGGGAAGGTCCGGAATGCTACCCAGTCTTCTAATGATAAAGGCAATAAAAAAGTAAATATCTGAATTAAGTCTTAAAGATCAGAATAAAGAAATATAAAATATGAATAAAGATCAGAGTACAGAAATGTTAAAGAGGGATTAACGAACTGTTTCTTACCAGGAACCTCCAACTTATGTTTACCGACCTCCAGCTTTTCCTCACTACCACTCGTTTGCTGGCACCGATATGATTTAAGACTGAACACAAAAATATTAAAGAAGAAATGACAAAGTATTTCCTGCCAGGAACCTCAAATGTATGTTGACATCTAGCTTCTCTCACTGCCGCTCGTTTGCTGGCACTGAATATGATTTTAAGACTGAACACAAAAATATTAAAGAAAAAATGACAAAGTATTGTCTACCAGGAACCTCAAATGTATGTTAACGACATTTAACTTCTCTCACTGCCGCTCGTTTGCTGGCACCGAATGCAGATAAAGACCGAATTAAAGCAGGAATAATGAACCACATACAATTCAATGGACGTTTAACGCCTCTTAGTTTCCCCACCATTCCACCCGTTTGCTGGCACCGAATATGATTAAAGACCAAATAAAGAATTCTTAAAGAAAAAATAACGAATTGTTTCTTACCAGGAACCTCAAACGTATGTGTAATGACCTCCTTATTTTCCACGCTTCCACTCGTTTCCTGCTGGCACTCAACTTGTTTTTTATGGTCCACCGGATCATCAGAGGCTGAATTCAAAGTGATGTTGATTGAGGCTTCGTGCGAATCCATGTGCAGAGCAGTAACTATGCCATCTTCCGGAACAGGTGCACCATCAATTAAAAAGATGATTGGGCCATATTCTCCGCCCCCTTTTCTACAAACAAATAAACAAGAATTATGCCGCTATGGAATTGAAAACGCACATTTGGTGTAATCTTTAGCCTATTGTTACATCATTTTTTGGGGGAAAAAATGTATTTATACCCATTTTTCCGGATACAAAATCCAACTTTTTGATTTTGAAAAATGTGTCGTAACATACAGGGTGGTCCACAAAAAACTGACGACCCAGCATTTTCTAAGCCCAACTTTTCTAGTAGCACCCCTCAGAACCAGGAGAGGACAAATCAAATCTAATGAAATGGCAAGATTTCTATGCTCTCCTGATTCTCAGGGGTGCTAACTAGAAAAGTTGGACTTCGAAAATGTTCGGTCGTCAGTTTATTGTGGACCCCCCCTGTATATCATTCGTTCTAGCAAACATGCATTAGGTCCCATTTTTCAGAATTGTATTTCAATTTTGTAACCACAAAACTAGTCAACATTTACTTTAAATAGCTAGGTTTTATTTTTTGTGTGAACCATCTTGTACAATAACTATATTTACCTTTAACTACAAAAAACAATACGTACTACTGAAACAACGGCATTTGAAAAACATTTTCACCAATTTAAAATTTTTTTGAATATTATGCCTTTTTTTTTCTCTTCTTTATACGCACATCATTGTGTTATGTAAATGTAGAGCCAAGAGCCGTTTTAAGCAAAAATGTTAATTTCTCATGATCTGATTTTCTTCTGTTGATGTTCGTGGTCTGGATATAAAAAAATAAAGGAGAAAGTTGCACAGCTCATTTTTTGTAAATAATTTTGAAGTTGTAAAGAACTAGTTTGTTTTTAAAAAGTGCTTGTGAAGACAATTTTTATCTTCGCTTGAGAAGGTTGCTTGGCAGTAACTTATTCTGTGGCAGTTAGGAGAACGTGGAGAGTCCAGAGGTACCTATCAGTTTAAAAACATGCTCACTAAGCGATCCATTTAATTCTCAAAGGGCAGTTTTCACAACAGCGGGCAAAATGTTTGCTTTAATGTTTCCCCCATGTTAAGAAATGTACGGGACCTCTTGGCATTCAATCTTACCCTTCCCCAGGTCATTGGTTTTAACGCAGTGGTAGAATCTCCCCATGACTGGTGATAACGGAACCAAAGTTTGTATTACCACTCTGGTGTACGTAAGCTAGTGTTCTCCGATCGGATCTTCTCCAACTCCCCCATGAAAGAAATCTTAACATACGGGGGTTAGTTTTCTTTACTCGAATGTTTTATGGTCCAGTACTAAGGGAAGAGAATTGGCCATAGGGTGGCGATTTTTCTATGTTAATGGTTCGTGCGTGTTAATTTTTGTATTTGGGTCTAGAAATGAGGTGTAGAATTTCCCCTCTTCTGTCTATGTTAAAGAAGGAAGTTAAGAAGGAATTAGAACTTTTGGTTTGGTTTTTGTGTTATTGGAGAATTGTATTTTTTTTTAATAATATTCGTAAACTGCAAAAATATAAGTTTTTTTTTTATGAGAGAGAGATCAACACTCCAGTTTGTCCTAGGTTGCTTTTCCCTTGTGTTCAAAATCAACGCCTTAATATTTTCGAGTTCCTTTCTTCGTTTGACCCACTTAACAGTAATTTAATTACTTTGTGCTAATAATCAATCTTTGACTTTGATTTTTTAGTTTAGCGATATCACCTTTCTGAGAAGGGCTCTTAGTCTGAACTGTTAAAAGTGTTGCAAAAAAAATGAGAGCAGGGGTTTCTTTTAAATAGGTACAACTTTTTTGGTTTTGGTGGGTTCATGGTGTTTGCTATTAATGTATTTGGTTGTTGTTAAGTCATTTGTTTAAGAGTTCGTGTAATGGGGGTCATATTTTGTCCTACGTCCAATAAAAAATAAATGAAAATTTTTGGTAAAATGGGTGATTGCTAATTTGTTTATGCATTGCAGGGATGGGAGCGATCGGTTAAATTTGTACTTCGAAAATAATTAGAAGGTTTTTTCCTATTTTTATTAAGACTGATGAAAAGTTGTAGGTTTGGGATTTTGCTCGACGGCCATGCAAATCGTTGAACTTTCATGTAAAAGTGGAGCTTAAGGGTTGCATGGGGAGGATTTGGTATCCTCCTTTTTATTTTTCCTTTGGGGGAAAATATGAAGGGAGAGAATTGTGCCAGCTTTTTTGCTTTTGGTGGGAGAACCGTGTGAGGTTTTTTTCTTTTTTGGACCTTACAGATTTTCACACATTTGCTCAGTCGGAGTTTTTCTCTCCGTGAGTAGTTTATACCATGGTATTGTTTAGGAGACAAAATCATTTTTACTCCTCCTGGTTTTGGTTCTATTTGTTGCATTTTTTTCTTGTGGTGATCAATGATCTTTCCTGATCTTTCCCTGTGTTTCTTACGTCTTCTGTTTCTCACAGCTTCTGTCTAGCCACTGAAGCTGTATTTTTTTTAAATAGTCAGTGGCTTATTGTAAGTTAACCAAGTTTCTTCAGATTCAATTTTTCTGGGCTCATAGACGAACGTCTATCATCACATACAAAGTTTTCATGCATAGCGTACATCATAGCGTCGTAACAAGAGAATGATACTAAGGTGAAGTTATACGATGATCTACAGTATTTTGCTGTACATTAAGAATTAGTTGGCCGTGTATAAAGACCGACACTGCAGTAATTTTTTGGCTTAAGCCACGTTTTTTTATTGACGGTTAGGCCAGGCTTCTGCCTTAATTTTTTGGCAGCTTTGCAGCTTACTAGTAAAAATACGGCATGGCAGCTAAAGCCATTGGCTTCTGGGACTACACTGGACCTTTTCGCAAGTAGGAGAGTGGTGTAATTTTGTTTTTATTAATATTAAGTTTTTGCGAGTAATAATCTGGATCCACACCTCGGGAGACAATTACGAAGAGTATAAAATAATAGAGCACCCAAAATTGAGGGTGCAGAAGGTTTACAAGAGTGAACGCCCCATTGCTATACTCTGTACAGATTCATGCCTTAAAGGACTAGTACATAGCGTTCAAAATAATCGAGGACCTAAAAGTGGGATGTAAAATGTTTATGAGACTGGTCGCCCCACTGTCAACGTCACTGGACCCGTGCCGCGGACGGGCAAGTGAAGCATACAAAATATTCGAGCGCTCAAAACCGAGGATGAATGGTTTATTATGAAAACCTGTACGTAAAAGTCTTCAAATATTTTTATAAAATGCCTCCATGCACTCGTAACATTTTATAAATTCTTAAAATGACTAGTGTACTTTCACATTCTGAATTCATTCGTGCGCTCTTCTAAATTTACTCGTGCACTTTAAAAAATGTATCGGTCTTCTAAAATAACTCGTTCAAAGGAAATGTTTGATTTCTTACCTCTCTTTGTAGCATGTAACAGTGAAATTCTCTTTAGTAACAGTTACAAGGTCTTCACGTAGTGGTGGGCCATGGTCCATCATCATATAGAATGAGGCTGTAATATAAATCAATTAAAAACTTAAGTCATTCAGTCCCTGCTTATTCAAGTGTTGAAATTCTTGACTAATTCTTTATAAATCCTTGTACCCAATAAGTAACGAAAATAAACGTTTAGTTTAATGTTTTCTGAAAATGCTTTACAGAATTTTTCTGTTTAGCAACATTTTTACGGATTTCCATTTTCTTTTTTATGCTTTTAACATCGAAATAATCGAAATAATCTAAATAATTACGGTCTCCAAGAAATTAAAAATTTTTAGCCAGTTACAAGTCGTTTAAAGGCAAGTCGTAACCAAATGAAAATCTGCAGAGTATGGCACACTCTAGTGCTATTAGCGCTTGCTTGCATCAAGCAAAGGAATGCACAATGCCACTTCCTTTAAATAAACAAACGTGCTAATGATTCCTTGATCAATGAGTGAAAATTTGGTACGTACTCGTGAACCTGGGAGCAAACTAGAAAGGTTAATATTACTGGTGCTATGGCAACAAGGCAGACTACACAACCCTGTATGTTGGTTACAACCTGCCCTTAACATTAATGGAACTGTTCAATTTCCGTAAGCTACGAATTTTCAGTACTTGCGACAGCTGGACTCTGGAATGCACAAAAGAAATGCACAAGTGGAATGCACAACAGGATTTTTAAATAAACATAGTCCGACAGAACTTGAGCCAAACTATAAGACCAGCAGATTTAGTCCAGCTGTAACAATGCTAAAATATTCACTTTTTCACTAACTATTTCTCACTGCGGAGGGAATGGAGTGTGATGGAGAATATTTGTGTCAAACAATGGAAAAGAGCCAATTGATAAACACACATGGTTTTTAAAACACTTGCAAGTTTCCCGTCATAGGGCATGTTTCCATAAAAGTTATGAATTCTGTAAACAAAGGTGGTGACTGTAGCCTCTGATGCAGCAAAGTAGTCTTTTAAGAATGAGTTTTTAATATTTCCAAGAACATGGTTTAGTATTGACCTTAATTTAAAAAAATGACGCATTTTCTTCATAAAAATACTTTTGTTATAGCCAACATGGGAACTGTTTCAGAGGGGTACTTGAGTGTTGTTGAAGGCTTAGTTTTTATGGAGTTTTGTGATTATCCTCCGAAAACTTTCCATGAATAATAACTGGTTCTTTAACATGCTTAACAAATTGCGTCAAGTTAATCAAGGCAACTAAAGGGTTATGGAGGTCATGTATAACTTAGACGTCGAGTGAAACTAACCTCCTGAAGAGTTATGTAGATAGGTCGTGCATAAGGAGCTTCGAGAAATACTAGCCTACGAAGGGTTATTAAGGTTGTGCGTTATGTAAGCAGTATCGAACAAAACTAGCCTTCTAAGGGAATATGAAAGTCGTATATAACGTAAGCAGCAGCGAGCAAAGATAGCCTACTAAAGGATTGTGCAGGTTGAGCATAAAAGCAGCATTAATTTAAACTAGATTAAGTTGACTTAAGTGACTTAAGTTGAGGAGAGTTGAGGAGAGTTAAAAGTATCCTTCTAAAGGGTTATTAAGTCGTGCACGATGTTAAATTAAGATGCATCAGTTAAATTAGTGTTTTCAAGGATTATGTAGGCCATGTGCGATTAAGATACATAGAGTTAAACTAGCCTCCTGTTTCAGCAAAGACGTCATTGGTTTGTGCATTACACAGTAGCATCCCTAAGCCATATATGAAACTATCCAAGGTTGATAAAATTGGGTCGAATAACGTATTTTTTATCACTACCTGCATTATTTAAATTTAACAATAGTCCAGATAAGTTCATGGCTACGTACTGTAAAACTCCCAAATTGAAGGAAAGTAGAAGTCGAACAATAAGTTTTAAATTAATCAAACAAAAACGGTTTGCTTGCAATAACTTGAAACTCTTTTCCTTAGAGTTTGGTGTACTTTCTAATCCTTCAAGCTTAGCTGCAAAAAAATATAATAAAACCTTTTTTTTAAATCTTAGCCTATCAAAACAATGATAATATAGTAAAGTGATGGCAGTGTAATCAAGATTTTTTTTAAAAAGGATAGTTTCGTACAAATTTTCAGAACAATATTCTTCATATTAGTTTCAGTCATTACAAGGGAAAAATGAGAGACCAGAAAAAAAATTTGGTGAAAGTAGGCTGGGGAATCTTCCACTAAGATAATGTTGTAAAATTAGGGCCTAAAAACCAAGAAATTCCTTAAATGAGCACTTTTTATTTCTTTTTTATTGTAACTTTTTGTTTGCCCTCTCCAGAAGATAAAAGCATAAACTGTCAGATAAAGGCTTTTAAAAAACCGAAAACACGTTTGCACTTTTAAAATTTTAAACAGAGTATTTAATAGCGCATGTGGCAACATTGTACAAGATGCATAGAAAGGCTAACTTCTTGCTTTGGACACGTCAATAATCACTTTCAAGAGCATAATGGAAAAATTGACACCAATGATAACGAGGATTTACCAGGTTTTGTGGAACCAAGAATGTATAATCGGCAGGTATGTTTACTTGCCTGTGTAGATCTTTGCATTAATACGCACAGAAAACAAACATTTACCATTTCGATCAGATTTAAAATTAAAAATTCAAGAAACAGTTGAAGGGTTCACTTATAAGTTCGTGATCCGGCTTTGAGTTTTCCAGTGGTGATGAAAAAAGATGATTAAGGTCGGAAGTATTTTAATACCTTGGCAGTCGATTACATCAAAACCACAGAGTGAAGTCACTGATCAAATTTCTTGAACAGAGCTGGTTGATGTGTCGATGAGCAGAAATGCAAGTCACAAAAGCAAAATAAATGTTTTGAGAACATATACTAGTAGTATGCTCAGTTTTATTTGTGTTGCTAATGCCAAGGGCAATGCTAAGCAGTTCTAAATAAATACTGTCAATGAATGTGTTTCTCATAGGAGTGACTTAACGTTTTTTAGCACTGTGGGGATTGTGTGACAATAATTTCCACAATTTGTGCATTAGGTTTAAATAAAAAAATTACACATTTTCTTCATAAAAGTTTACTGGTATACCCAACATGGGAACTATTTCAAAGGAGTACTTCAGTGTTGAATTAGTTTTTATGGAGTTTTTATGATTACCCTCCAACCACTTCCATGAATAATTAATGGTTCTTTATTAACATGCTTGAAAATCTGTAATCACCAAACACTAAACAAGATATTTCCCTCTTGGTTCTGACATAAAAGTTAACAGGCTGTGTAGGTCATGAATTACGAAGAAGCATCGAATTAATTTAGGCTACTAAAGGCTACTTATGGAGGTTGTGCACAATTTAATCGTCGAGTGAAAGTAACTTACTCTAGGCTTATGTTGGTCACGCACAATATTAGGATGCCCCTGTTAAATTAGTCTTTTCAAGGAATATACAGGCCATGTACGATTAGGATACATAGAGTTAAACTAGCCTCCTATTTCAGCAAAGACCTCATTGGTTTGTGTTTTACACAGTAGCATCCATAACCCGTACATGACACCGCCCAAGAAGACTCCAAAAATGACAACAAAGTTTTACCAAATTTGCTATTTTTATCAATACCTACTTTATTTAAATTTGACAATAGTCCAGGTAGTTTCATGGCTACATAAAATTCCCAAATTGAAGGAAAATACTACTACGGGTTACTCAGCTGCAAACAATTGTAATAAAACTTTTTTTTTAAATCTTATCGTATTAAAACAATGATAATATAGTAAATTAATGTAGAATAATAATGATGCAGCCTCGTATAAACTTTCAGAACAATATTTTCATATTAGTTTCAGTCGTATAGGGGGAAAAATCCTAAGTCTAAAAAAAAGGACGGTTTGGGAAAGTCTTGGGTTTACTCCATCAAGCCAATTTTGTAAAATTGATGCCTAAAAAAATTCTAGGAAAATACAATCAAATTGAAGGAATATACAAGAAGCACAATAACAGTTTTAGATTAATCAAAGTAAAACGATTTTCTTGCAATAACTTACTCTCAGCTCCCTCAGGTTTTGGTGTAGTTTCTAATTCAAGCTGAGCTGCAAACAAATGTAAACACTTTTTTTTAATCAACGATAATGTAGTATATTGATGCAGTATGATAATGATGCAAAAAAAGCATGTATCCTGTTATAAATTTTCATTATATTATATTCATATTAGTTTCAGTCATTACGAGTGGAAAAACGTGAGACCAAAAAAAGATTTGTGAAAGTAGTCAGGGGAAACTTCCAAACTAGTATTGTAAAACTAGGGCCTAAAAACCAAGAAATTCTTGAAATGATCGCTTTTATTTCTTTTTTATTGTAACTTTTTGTTTGCCCGAGCATCGAGCTAATCTAGGCCACTAAAGGGCTATAGGCATCGTACATAAATAGGGCGTAGTGTGAAACTAGCGCACTGAAGTGTTATGTAGGTCATGCATATCCTAAGCAGCATAGAGATGTACTAGCCTAGTAAAGGGTTATGTAGGTTGTGCATTAATGTAAGCAGCATCGACCAAAACCTATGCCTACTAACGGGTTATGCCGGTCGTTCATAATGTAAGAAGCATCAAGTTAAACCAGTTATTCTTTTCAAGGATTGCATAGGCCATGCACGATTAAGATGAACATTGTTAAAGTAGCCTCCTATTTCAGCAAATACCTCATTGGTTTTTACATTACATAGCAGCATCCCTACGCCATATATGAAACTGTCAAGGTAAGTCCGAAAATGGTAAAATTCTGCCAAATAAAGTATTTCTATCGCTACCTGGATTATTTAAATTTGACAATTGTCCAGGTAGTTTCATAGCTACTTAAAACTCACAAACTGAAGGAAAATACAAATCTCACACTAACATTTCGGAAATTCTTAAACAGTCAAAGTAAAACGGTTTGCCTGCAAAAACTTACTTTCAGCTTCTTGACTGTCTGGTTCAAATTCTTCAATCTTAGCTGCAAACAAATGTAGTAAAACTTGTTTATTTAATCTTATCTTTTTAAAACAATGATAATATAGTAAATTGATGTAGTATAATATTGATGCAAAAAAGATGTAGCCTCATAAACTGTACCCTCATATAAACTTTCAGAATAATTTTTTCATATTAGTTTCAGTCATTTCGGGGGAAAAATCATGAGACCAAAAAAAAAAAAAGAAGGTTGGTGAAAGTCTTAGGATTCCTGCACTAAGCCAATTTTGTAAAATCAGGGCCAAAAAAATAAATTCTTGGCAAAAAACTCCCGAATTGAAGGAAAATTCAAGTCGCACACTAACAGTTGTAAATTGTAGTAAAACAGTTTGCTTGCGATAACTTACCGTCAGTATCCACAGGGTTTAGTGTAGTTTCTATATCTTCAGGCGTAGCTGCAAACAAATGTAATAAAAACTTTTCTTAATCTTATCCCATTAAACAAACAATAATATAGCAAATTGATGCAGTATGCTAATGTTGCAAAAAAAATGTAGCTTTGTATACATTTTAAGAACAATATTTCATATTAGTCATTACGGAGGAAGACGTAGTTAAAAGCAGCAACTGCCAGTTAAAGGCTTTTAAAATACTGGAAAAAAGTTTTCATTGAAAATTTTAAATAGATTATTTAAAAGATCATGTGGTAACATTGCACAAGGTGTACAAAAAGGCTAGCTTCTTGCTTTGGGCACGGTAATACCCTTCGAAAGCACATTGAAAATATTGACGGCATTGATAACGAGGATTTACCAGGTTTTATGGAATCAGAAATGCATGGATAATCGGCAAATATTTTGACTTGTCTGTGTAGCTCTTTGCATTAACATGAACAGAAAACAAAAACGTTTAACATTTCGTACAGCTCCGTCAGATTTAAAATAAAAAATTCTAAAAACAGTTTAACGGGTTGAAGAAGTTCGTGATCTGGCTTACACTTTTCCACTAGTGATGAAAAAATATAATTGAGGTCGGAAGCATTGTAATAGCTCAGATGCCGATTACATCAAAACCACAGAGTGAAGTCACTGGTCAAATATCTGGAACAGAGCTGGTAGTATTCTCAGATATAGTTGTGTTGCTAAAAGGCCAAGGGCAATGCTAAGCAGTTCTAAATAAATATCGTCGATAAAATGTGTTTCTCATAGGCGTGACTTAACTTCTTGTAGCACTGTGGGGATTGTGTGACAATAATTTCCACTATTTGTGCATTACGTTTAAATAAATTAATCCCATAAAAAGGTTTTTCATTAGTAGATGGCTTTGTTACCTTCTTTAGCTCTAAATAACACTGTGGAGATTGTGTGATCAACTTCTACCATTCATGCACTAAATTTAAATAAATTAATCCCCATAAACTAAGTTTCCCATTTTATAGTAAATTTATTACTTTCTTTTAGCACTGTGGGGATTGTGTGAAGACAATTTCCACCAATTGTACATTTATTTTAAATCAATAAATCCCAATAAACACGTCTCTCATGGTAGTATGACCTTGTTAACCACCTTTTAGCACTGGAGAAATTATGACAAATTTCTACCATTTGTGCATTGAATTTAAATAAATCCCAATAAATGGTATAGTAACTGTGTTACCTACTTTAGCATTGTGAAGATGTTTGACGAGAATTTGCAGAGTTTGTGAACCAAGTTTAAATAAATAAATCCCAATAAATAAGTTTCTGATAGTAGTGGGTGCAAATTGTGTTTTCCACCATTTGTACATTAGGTGTAAATAAGTAAATCCCAACGAAGAATGACTGCAAGACAGCTTTCTTTTGGTGGCAGCTCGAACAGAAATCTTGGGTCTGGGATCACAAAATTCCCCGAGGAATATGATCTTATCTGATGAGCTGTGGTGACCACACTGAGTGTTCCGGTGAGATCAGGAAAGTTTACATTGATGAATAGTGTCCACTTGACTCCTTTCGTTCCTTTACTTGCACTTTCGTCTTTCCCTTAAGGCATTAGTACAAATTTAAGGCTAACCAAAACATACACTGGGAGAAAATGAGAGTTCAGCCGATTAAAAATGTATTTAATTATTCTGGATGCAGCAACTTAACTAGTTCAGCAACCAAAAGGTGAACCCCTTGGTATGAATCACATGAAGTTTGCACTTTTACTCACTGTGGAGGGGGTGGTGAGTGCTGTTGAATATTTGTGGCAAGTAATTGAGGGGCAATCGATTAACACAATTGGTTTGAAATACTTGCAAGATTTCCCGTCATTGTACATGTTCACAATAAAAGGTACGAATTCCGTAAACATAGGTCGTAGCGATAGTCTCTGGTGCAGCAAAGTAGTCGTTAACAATGAATTTAACATTAATTATATTTGCCAAACACTAAACAAGATATTTCCATCTTGGTTCAGACAAAAGTTAACGGGCCATGTAGGTCGTCAATGACGACGAAGCATCGAGTTAATCGAGGCTACTAAAGGGTTATGGACATTCTGCATAACTTAGGTATCGAGTAAAACTAGCCTACTGAATGGTTATGCAGGTTATGCGTAATGTAAGCAGCATCAAGTTACACTAGCCTTCTAAAGTGTTGTATAGGTCGAGCACGACTTACGTCGAGTCAAGTTAAAAGTAGCCTACTAAAGCATTATTACGTCTCGCTCAACTAAACGTGATATTTCCCTCTTGGTTCAGACATAAAAATTAACGGGCTATGTAGGTAGTAAATGACGAAGGAGCATCGAGCTAATCTAGACTACTAAAGGCCTATGGACATCGTACATAAATAGGGCGTAGTGTGAAACTAACCTACCGACGGGTTATGTAGATCATGCATAAGCTAAGCAGCATCGAGATATACTAGCCTACTAAAGGGTAATGTAGGTTGTGCAATAATGTAAGCAGCATCCACCAAAAAAAGCCTTCTAAAGGGTTATGAAGGTTGTGTGTATCGCAAGCAGCATCGAACAAAACTACGCCTACTAATGGGTTATACAGGTCGTTCATAATGTAAGAAGCATCAAGTTAAACCAGCTAATCTTTTCAAGCATTGTGTGGGCCATGCACGATTACGATGAAAATTGTTAAAGTAGCCTCCTATTTCAGCAAACGCCTCATTGGTTTTTTACGCCATATATGAAACTGTCAAGGTGTCCGAAAATGGTAAAATTCTGCCAAATAAAGTATTTTTATCGCTACCTGAATTATTTAAATTTGACAATTATTGTCCAGGTAGTTTCATAGCTACATAAACTCCCAAACTGAAGGAAAATACAAATTGCACAATAACATTTTGCACATTTTTAAATAATCAAATTAAAACGGTTTGCCTGCAAAAACTTACGTTCAACTCCCTCAAGATTTGGTTCTAATTCTTCAATCTTAGCTGCAAACAAATGTAATAAAACTTTTTTTTAAATCGTATCCTATTAAAACAATGATAATATAGTAAATTGATGCGGTATAATATGGCGCAAAAAAAGATGAATCCTCGTATAAACTGATGCCTTATATAAACTTTCAGAATATTTTTTTCATATTCGTTTCAGTCATGTCGGGGAAAAAATCATGACACCAAAAAAAAAAGGAGTTTGGTGAAAGTCTGAGGATGCCTCCACTAAGCCAATTTTGTAAAATCAGGGCAAAAAAATTAATTCTTGGGAAAAATTCCCAAATTGTATGAAAATACAAGTCGCAAACAGTTTTTAATTGATCAAAGTAAAACAGTTTGCTTGCAATAACTTACCATCAGTATCCACAGGGTTTGGTGTACTTTCTAAATCTTCAGGATTAGCTGCAAACAAATGTAATAAAAACTATTTTTTAAATCTTATCCTATTAAAAAACGATAATATAGTAAATTGATGCAGCATGCTGATGATGCAAAAAAAGGATGTAGCCTCGTATAAATTTTCAGAACAATATATTCATTTAAGTTTCAGTCATTATGGAGGAAAGACGGGAGATCAAAGAAAACGAGTTTGGTGAAAGTAGTCTGGGGAATCTTCCAAACTAATTTTGTAAAATTAGGGCCTAAAATCAATAAATTTTGAAGTGAGAACTTTTATTTCTTTTTTTATTGTAACTTTTTTGTTTGCCCCCTCTAGTAGTTAAAAGCATTAAATGTCAGATAAAGGCTTTTAAAATACTAGAAAAAAAGTTTTAATTGGAAAATTTAAATAGAGTATTTCAAAACGCATGTGGCAACATTGCACAAGATGTAGAAAAAGGCTAACTTATTGCTTTGGACACGGTAATAACCTTCGAAGCAAGCAGTCTTTATTTAATAACCTTAGAAAGCATATTGAAAATATTGACGGCATTGATAACTAGGATTTACCAGGTTTTATGGAATCAGAATTGTATGGATAATCGGCACATAGGTTGAATTGCCTGTGTGGATCTTTGCAATGACATGCACAGAAAACAAAAACGTTTAACATTTCGTACAGCTCCTACAGATTTAAAATTTAAAATTCAAAAAACTGTTGAATGGGTTGACGAAGTTCGTGATCCGGCTTACACTTTTCCACCGATGATGAAAAAATACAGTCGAGGTCGGAAACATTTTAATAGCTCAGCTGCCAGCTACATCAAAACCACAGAGTGTAGTCACAGGTCAAATATCTGGAAGAGAGCTGGCAGTATTCTAAGATATAATTGTGTTACTAAAATGCCAAGGGCAATGCTAAGCAGTTCTAAATATCGTCGATGAAAGTGTTTCTCATAGAAGTGACTGTTAACTTTTAGCATTGTGGGGATTGTGTGACGATTATTTTCACCATTTGTGCATTAAGTTTAAATAAATTAATTCCCATAAATACGTTCTACTTAGTAGTGTGGCTTTGTTAACTTCTTTAGCACTAAATAAATCCCAATAAATACGTTTCTCATAGAGAACGACTTATTTTTTGTCCACCGTTTATCAATTTCCACCATTTGTGCATTAAATTTAAATAAATTAATCCCCATAAACTAAGTTTCTCGTTTTAGAGTTAATTTATTACCTTCTTTTAGCACTATGGGGATTGTGTGAAGACAATTTCCACCATTTATACATTTATTTTAAATAAATAAATCCCAATAACCACATTTCTCATAGTAGTGTGACCTTGTTTAGCTTCTTTTAGCACTGGGGAGATTATGACGAATTCCCACCATTTGTGCATTAAATTTAAATAAATCCCAATAAAAACGTTTTTCATAGTATAGTAACTGTTACCTTCTTTAGCATTGTGGAGATGTTGGACGAGAATTTGCAGAGTTTGTGCACCAAGTTAAATAAATAAATCCCAAGTTTCTCATAGTAGTGTGTGTGGATTGTGTGTTCCACCATTTGTATTTAATAAGTAAATCCCAACGAAGAATGACTGCAAGTCAGCTTTCTTTAGGTGGCGGCTCAGGCAGAAATCGTGGGTCTAGGAACACAAAATTCCCCGAGGATTATGATCTCATCTGATGAGCTGTGGTGACCACACTAAGTGTTCCGGTGAGATCAGGAAAGTTTACATTGATGATAGTGTCCACTTAACTCCTTCCGCTTGCACTTTCGTCTTTCCCTTAAGCCATTAGTACAAATTTAAGGCTAACCAAAGCATACACTGGGTGAAAATGCGAGTTCAACCGATTAAAAATCATAACCATTAAAAACTTACGGTCGGTTGGTTGGTTTGTTTATATATACGTCTTCTCCTCCGGAAGTAGGAAGGCTAGAAATCTGAGAAAGGTCTCGAAAGACAGGAAATTACTCCGGATATCGTTTAGGCGTATTTTCGTAGTTCTAGGTAAAAGTTTTACCCTCGAAAAAACGAAAAAAAAAACCTTTGGACCATTGTTGAAATGAATTTTTCGAAGTTGATTGTTAGTTTCGGAATATCACATATTCCTGCTGAGAGGATGGTCCACAATTGTTGTGCCACGCAGGCGGCACGTGGTCCAGTATTGTTGTCGGTGGGATTATGGCCCGCAATCCGAATAGCTGTCATTCAAGAATGAGGCACGTGCAGCTTACTCATGGGACGACTGTTGAGTTGAATTTTGGGTATTTCAAATTCAAACTGTCAATTCGGCCATAAATTTTAATGAAATTACGTAAAGGTACGAAAAGATTAAATGCTAAATGCAAATTAGGCCTAATTAAACTATATTGATAACAGAAAAGGGTGTTAGAAATATTTCTACGTATGCATTTGTAAAACATCGACATTCGATCAGTATATGCCATAAGCTGGTGCTCTACTCAACAGTCTAGCGTAATTGTGGTAAACACGCATATCGGGGTATGATTTCGTGCTGCGTGTAGGCTGACTTCGGATGTGGGAAGGCTAAAAATGTGAGAAAGGAAAGGAAAGGAATGAAAGTATTTCCACGTTTGCATTTGTAAAACATTAACATTCGTTCAATAGTGTGCTATTATCTGATGCTCTACTCAGCAATAGTCTAGCCTAATTGTTGTAAACACGAATAGTTTCTAAGTACGATTTCGCCTTGCACGAAATCTTTTATATTAGTCAAAAAATTATAGACGACATGTGGTTGCTGTTTCAAAGCATCACACGTGGCGGGTAAGGAGATGGCTTTTAAGTAAAAATTCTTAGAATTTGTGAAACATGGAAACCCGTGTAAAGTCTGCAACATTTATTTGAATAAAAAAATAATCTATACCAAGAGCGGCACAAAGGAGTATGCACGATAAAATTACCAAACATGTTTAGTTCAAACATGCAGCAACTCGCGTGCTACAGCGTTGAAACGGCCTTGCTGCGGGAATGGATAAGGCTTCTTCAAGCCAAGGCCGACTGGGCTACAAATCGCGAGTCTCGTCTCCTGGCTCAAGGCCAGTTCATGCATGTCAGAAAGAAAATGCCTTTATCGAGACTATCGTAAAATAAGATTCGGCGATGTTGAATTAAGTGGCCTGGAACCAGGAAACGAAACCCACATCCTCACTCCCAGACGACCTTCTGACAAGGGACTGCGTAGAAAGATAAGATACAACTTGGACGCTTCTATTACGCTGCATTCAGTACACAACGGGAATCAGGTTGGATGAGGATGGTTCATGATTGTTGCTCCACGTAGCACGCGTAGTCCAGTATTGTTGTCAGTGGTATTATGGCTGACAATCTGACCAAGAGGCGCATGTATCTATTAGGTGGCCAAAGCGTTGGAGTATTTATGGTTACCATATCGTTTGTTTACGAATTGAAATTTTAAGAAAAACTCGTACCACATTCTGATTATTTCTTAATTGTTTTAGATGTGGAATGTCTGTCAGCAGCGTGAAAGTTTTAGCGTGAAAGCTCCTCGAGCGTATTCTTCAAGCCAAGGCCGCCTGGGGTAGAAATCGCGTGTCTCACCTCCTGACTCATTGGCAGTTTGGCCGCACGGCAGAAGGGGGATGGTTTCCTAACGGCGAATCAGTTTTCTGTTTAGTGAACTTGTTTATAAACTGAAGCTTTGCGAAAAACGCGCACTGCACTCTGATCATTTGCTTGATCGTTTTAGATGTGGAATGTCTGTGAGCAGCATAAATAAGAGTTGCAGAATGAAAGCTCCTCGAGCACAGCGAGACGACGCGGAATGAGCGAACGAAGCGAGCGACTCCGCTAGTGTATTTAATTATTCTGGACGCAGCACATTAACTAATTCAGCAACCAAATGGTGAACCCCTTGGTATGAATTGCATGAAATTTCCGTTTGAGTGCTGTTGAATATTTGCGGCAAGTAATGGGGGAGCCATCTGTGATGTCCTGGGTGGGGACACACCTAAGCCCAGCGTGAGCACCAATGGTAATAAAACACACGGACTACCAGAGTGTAGGTTACAGCCGATAAGACAGCGAACTTCCTGTTTACTTCTCTTTAAATACAATTGTAACAGGAAGTCATGTGATGCAACTTAATACAATATATAATTATGGAATAGCCTATTAGTAGTTAAAGGGGGTGTCTTGGTAGGGTTAACATATTGAAATGAAATTGATGACTGCCATTGTGGAGCACACAAGTGACGACTCCACACAATCTATTAACACAATTGGTTTGAAATAATTGTAAGATTTCCCGTCATAGGACATATTTACATTAATAGTTACGAATTCCGTAAACATAGGTCGTGGCTGTAGTCTCTGATGCAGCAAGGTAGTCTTTAACAATGCATTAATCATATTATTTGTAATTTATCCTTCGAGCCCCTTCCACGAATAATCACTATTTCTTTGTTAACATGCTTGAAAAATTGTATTCGCTAAACACTAAACTAGATATTTCTATCTTGGTTCAGCCAAAGTTAACGGGCCATGTAGTCGTCAATGAAGACGACGCATCGAGTTAATCAAGGCTACTAAAGGGTTATGGACGTTCTGCATAACTTAGGTGTAGGTTATGCATAATGTAAGCAGCATCAAGTTAAACTAGCCTGATAAAGGGTTATTAAGTCCCGCTCAACTAAACAAGATATTTCCCTCTTGGTTCAGACATAAAAATTCACGGGCTTTGTAGGTAGTAAATGACGAAGAAGCATCGAGCTAATCTAGGCTACTAAGGGGCTGTGGACGTCGTACAAAACTAACCTACTGACGGGTTATGTAGATCATGCATAACCTAACCAGCATCGAGACATGCTAGCCTACATAAGGGTTATGCAGGTCGTTCATAAAAGTAAGAAACATCAAATTAAACCAGTTAATTTTTTCAAGGATTGTGTAGGCCATTCACGATCAAGATGAAAATTGTTAGAGTAGCTTCGTATTTCAGCAAACACCTCATTGGTTTTTGCATTACACAGCAGCATCCCTAAGCCATATACGAAACCATCCAAGGTGGGTCCAAAAATGGTAAAATTCTGCCAATTGACAATTTTGACAATTGTCCAGGTAGTTTCATAGCTACTTAAAAAACTCCCAAACTGAAGGAAAATACAAATCTCACAATAACATTTTGGAAATTTTTGAACAATCAAAGTAAAACGGTTTGCCTGCAAAAACTTACTTTCAGCTTCTTGACTGTTTGGTTCTAATTCTTCAATCTTAGCTGCAATAAAACTTTTTTTTAATCTTATCCTATTAAAACAACGACAATACAGTAAATTGATGTTGTATAATATGATGCAAAAAAGATGTATCCTCATATAAACTGTAGCCTCATATAAAGTTTCAGAATAATATTAGTTTCAGTCATTTCGGGGGAAAAAACTTCCGAATTGAAGGAAAATACCAGTTGCACACTAATAGTTTTAAATTAATCAAAGTAAAACAGTTTGCTTGCAATAACTTACCATCAGTATCCACAGAGTTTGGTGTACTTTCTAATCCTTCAGGCTTAGCTGCAAACAAATGTAATGTAATGTTTGTTTTTAATCTTATCCTATTAAAAAACGATAATATAGTGAATTGATGCAGTATGAAATTTATGCAAAAAAAATGTAACTTCGTATAAATTTTCAGAACAATATTTTCATATTAGTTTCAGTTATTACGGGTGGAAAAACGTGAGACCAAAAAAAAAAAAACAAGTTTGGTGAAAGTAGTCTGGGGAATTTTCTACCAAGCCAGTTTTATAAATTTACGGCCAAAAACCAAGAAATTCTTGAAATGAGCGATTTTATTTGTTTTTTTATTGTAATTTTTTGTTTGCACCCTCAAAGTAGTTAAAAGCATACACTGTCAGATAAAGACTATTAAAAAATCGGGGAAAAAGAGTTTTCGTTGGAAATTTTAAATAGAGCATTTAATAGCGAATGTAGCAACATTGTACTAGATGTACAGAAAGGCTATCAATCTTGCTTTGGACACGGTAATAATAACTTTCAAGAGCATAATGGAAAAATTGACGGCAATCCTAAGATGGATAATCGGCAGATATGTTTACTTGCATGTGTAGATCTGTGCATTAACACACACAGAAAACGGAAACATTTAACGTTTCAAACAGTATTGTCCGATTTAAAATTTAAAATCCTATATACAGTTGTAAGAGTTTATTTTAAAGTTTGTGACCGGCATACACTTTCCCAGTGGTGATGAAAAAAGATTGCTGAGGGCACAAGCATTTTAAGGGATCGGCAGCCGATTACATCAAAACCTACCGCGTCCACAGATCAGAGTCAAATTTCTGGAACAGAGCTGGTTGATGCTTTGATGAGCAGAATTCTATGTCGAGAAAGCAGAATAAATGTTTTGCCAACATGTACTCGTAGTACGCTCAGTTATAGTTGCGTTGCCAATGTCTAAGGGCAATGCGAAGCAGTTTTAAATAAATACCATCGTTAAATTTGTTTCTCACAGGAGTCGCTTTGTTATCTTCTTTTAGCACTGTGGAAATTACGTGATGATAATTTCAACCATTTATGCATTAACTTTTAATAAATCCCCATAAATACGTTTTAAATAGTAGAATGGCTTTGTTACCTTCTTTAACACTGTGGAGATTTTGTGTGACAAGAATTTCCAGAAATTGTGCATTAAGTTTAAATAAATGGCAATAAATGCGTCATTTCAAGACGATGCGGTACAATTTTGCGGAATTGTATTTGTATCTTAATTTTGGTTAGGATTGAAGGAAACAATAGATCCCCATATTTCAAAAAATTATTTCATTTCGAGCTGTTATAGAGTTTGCAAGAGCTTTCTGAATTCGAAATCACTAGGCTATACACTTTTGCCCCTATGCCATTAATTCTTCACCTTTAAATGGGCATAAGGCGGTACCTACCTAATCTAAATAATTTCGATTAGGGTTGACGGAAAGAATAAATTCCAGTCTTTCACAATATCCTAATCATGTCCATTTCGAGAGCTTAAAAGACGACTTTGAATTCAGAAAATCACTATACACTTTTGCTCCAATGCCATTCACTCTTCTTCAAATGGGCATAGGACAGTCCTTGCTAAGCTAAACAATTATGGTTAGGAGTGGTGGAAAGAAAAGCTCAACACCTTTTAGATTAGCTAAGCATGTCTATTTCAGGCTATTGGAAGGGCACTTTGAACCCGAATATCACTATAATAGCCAATTGGGGAAAAAAGCTTTCATTTGAATTAAGGGTGATACATTTGAAATACATTTTTGGGGTTGAATGGCTGTGTTTACATAAAAGATGTATATCACCTTTCCTATCCAGAATTGTGTGCTGAAAGTTTGTATTTCACATTATGCTATTGATTTGTTGACGCTTAAGGAATTATACCCAAAAATACTGTTTTTTCAATGTCCATTTTGACCGCCATCTAAAGGTTCTGGCTAAATTTCTAAGTGGCTCCACATCTAAAAATGATCTTACAGGCACATACATTCATTGTGAATAATTTACTTGAATTTTACCATCTCTGCACCTGATCCAAAAAAGTGTGAATGGACATGAAATTGATGAAGGTGCGTCTCAGAATTGATGTGGAGTTGCATTAGTCCGAAAGTAATGGTCTGAAATTCGTATACGTTTCCATCATAGACGAATCGGAAGAGTTGACATACCGAATGATGGAATGGTACATTAGGGCACACGCCGTCAAGGTCTACAGAGTCTGTTATGTCCTTCCAATTGAGACATTGTCTTCTGGATTCCAGTGTTTCCATTTTGAAGTAGCTGTTCTTTATTTTCTGATTGAGAGGCTTTAGGTAAAAGATCAGTTTTTCTCGTACGGATTTTTTTATGGGTCTTAGAAAGATAGAGCTGTAAAGTCCGGAAGCAAAGGTCTTTGTTTTTTGCTATAGCTTCCTTCTTTAGTAGTTCTTTTGAGAGGTTCGTTTAAGGTGTTTTACAATTCTCAAAGTGGTGGAGACAACAGTGCTAGTTTGCTTATGAATGATGGTTTGTAGTCTTTGCTGATGGTTGAGAGAATCCAAGGGTATGCCATTATTTTTTGCCAATTTAAATGATGATGTCTGAGGCGACCTTCTACTGGTATTGAGTCATATTATCATTGCTTATTTCTTGGTTTCCCTCTGAAACTTAGTGAGGCATAACGTTTCCTTTGACAAGGTGTGAACTAATGTTTCAGCCACCTCCTGTTCTCCGAAAGAGTGATCTCCCATGAAAGGGCTGTAGATTGTTGTTGCATCAGTTGTAGCTGTCACGACAGATTTGGTTCTTATGTTTGTTCCAATCAGTCTTAAATCCTGGCTTGTTGAAGTGTTTGGAAGCTCGTTTGTCAGAACATCGAGGTTTCGGTCTCTCGTCTTTTGGTTTCCGGGCCCTATCTAAATGAGGAGCAAGCTTCGGAATGAGGACTACGTGAAACGATTCAGCTTCGTGTAGTGGCTGGTTGAATAGTGCTGTTCGTGGAGTCATTCAAGTTGGTTGCAGATTGCATGGCCAAGTCCATTGGCAGACGAATGGAGCTGAAAGGGGCTCTTCTGATCCAGTTCGAGTGAAAGGTGGCAAAGCATGCCTTCTAGAACACTATTAGTGAGAAATACCAGTCCTTTGGCTTCCCGAGGTCTTACTTTCAGTGGAAAGTTTCTCACATTGAGAATTTCCAGTAGTGTTAAGGACGTCCGCTTGAGAATCAGCTCTTAAAAAAAACTCCTGTCATGTCCTTAAAAAGCAACGATTGAACCTATACCCTCCTTGGAATGTGTAAGCTCAATCCAAAATCAAGCTTTGCTTCAGCTGTAGGAAATGCCGATTGCATATATGCAATGCCATCACCAAGGGGTTTGCAGAACCATGACTCCCTTCCAGGACGGGGTGGTGGGGTTCTTTGTAAAGTCCACCATTGCGAAGCAAGGTTTTGAGTAGTGTAGTTGACAGTCCTCGAAAGGAACGCGTCTTTGGAATCCGGTCAATACCAAATCCAGTGTGTGAACTCTTTGTTTTTTTAAGGTAAGTCAACTGCTGATGGCTTTTATACGAAGCAATCAGGAGCCGTTTCTTTCAGAACCTTCAAAAACTCCGGTAAAGGAATGCCGGTCAGGTCGGCCCTCTCCCATGTTGGGGGAACCTTCAAAACGGGAGTCTCACGAAGCATCTTCAAAATCATGTTTGCTTCTTGAATCCTCATCAGATTGCCTTTCATTCTTGTTCTGTCCACTTTTGTTCTTCTCATTATATCCTCTTAACTTTATCGTTTTTGTCTATCTCTTTCTTATTTTCTATCATTTTGACTTTCGCATTCCTTCGCTCGTCTTCTGTCTCCGTCTTTTGTTCACCCTCTTCTCACTTTCTACCTTTCATCCTTTGCTCTTTCACTTGTTCTTTCGCCCTATACACTTTTGTTACCTTTCATCTTTTGCTCTTTTCGCTTTCGCCTTTCGCGATTTTCCAACCTTCACTCTTTAGTTTTTTTTTTACGCCTTTTACTTGTTCGTTTACATCTTCACCTTTTGCTCCTTTGCTTGCACTTTTCATCTTTGATAGCATTAGTAAAAATTTAAGGCTAACCAAAACAAACCCTGGGAGTAAATACGAGTTCGACTGAGTAAAACCGGATTTAATCATTCTAGACACAGTAACTTATAATAGTTCAGCAGCCAAAAAGTATGAATCACACGAAATTTCGAGTTCCTTTTTCTTACTGCGGAGAAAGTGGTCAGTGTTGGAGAATATTTGTGGCGAGTAATGGAGGAGCCAATCGACTAACCCACTTGGTCATAGGACATGTTTACAAAAAAAGTTATGAATTCTCTGATGCAGCAAATTAGTTTTTAAGTATGAATTTATAATATTTCCCAGAACGTGATTTTGTATTGACCTTAATTAAAAAATATTACTCATTTTCTTCGTAAAAATACTTTACTGGTATAACCAACATGGGAACTATTTCAGAGGGGTACTTAAGGATGAAGGATTAGTTTTTATGAAGTTTTATGATTATCCTCTGAACCCTATCCATGAATAATAACCGATTCTTTGTTAACATGCTTGAAAAATTACATTTGCCAAACACTAAAGATATTTCCCTCTTGGTTCAGGCATAAACGTTAACGGGACATGTAGGTTGTGAATGACGAAGCAGTATCGAGTGAATCTATTCTAGTAAAGTGATGTTTAGGTCGTGCATAACTAGTCGAGTGAAACTAACGTACAAGGATTTTGTAGATCATGCAAAACGTAAGCAGCATCGAGAAACACTAGCCTACTAAAGGGTTATGCATGTCGTGTATAATGTAAGCAGCATTAACTTAAGCTAGCCTACTAAAGTGCTATACAGGTCGAGCACTACTCAAGTTGAGTCAAGTTAAAAGTAGCCTACTAAAGGGACGGAGATTGAGGCTTAATGGCGATATTAACATCGTGCGTGACTTAATAACCCCTACTAAAGGGTTATTAACTCGCGCACGATGTTAAGATGCATCAGTTAAATTAGTCTTTGCAAGGATTATTTAGGCCATGTACGATTAAGATGCAGCGTTAAACTACCCTTCTTTAAATCAAAGACATAATTGGTTTTTATATTACACAATAGCATAGCTAAGCCATATATTAAACCGTCCAATGTGAGTCCGAAATTGTTAAAATTGTGCTAAATAAAGTATTTTTATCGCTACCTGCATAATTTAAATTTAATAATAGTCCAGGTAGTTTCATGGCTACATAAAACACTCAAATTAAAGGAAAAAACACGTCGAACAATAATAGTTTTAAATTAACCAAAGTAAAACGATTTGCTTGCAGTAACTTACGCTCAGCTCCCGCAGGGTTTGGTGTACCTTCTAATCCTTCACCCTTCGCTGCAAACAAATGTAATAAAACTTGTTTTTAATCTTATCCTATTAAAACAATGATAATATAGTAAATTGATGCAGTATAATAATGATACAAAAAGTATGCAGACTTGTATAAATTTTCAGAATAATATTTTCATATCAGTTTCAGGCATTTAGGGGAAAAATCATGAGACCAAAAAAAATAAGTTTGGTGAAAGTAGTCTTGGGAATCCTCCACCTAGCCCACTTTGTAAAATAAGGGCCTAAAAACCAAGAAATTCTTAAAATGAGCAGTTAATTTCTTTTTTATTGTAATTTTTGTTTGTACCCTCAAAGTAGTTAAAAGCAGTAAAAGTAGTAAAAGCAGTAAAAGAAAAACGATTGGAAATTTTAAATAGAGTATTAATAGCGAATGTGGCAACATTGCACAAGATGTACAAAAAGGCTAAATTCTTGCTTTGGACACGGTAATAATAACCTTCTAAATGATAATGAAAAAATTGACGGTAATGATAACGAGGATTTACCAGGTTTTATGGAACCAAGAATTTATGAATAATCGGCAGATATGTTTACTTGCCTGTGTAGATCTTTGCATTAACACATACAGAAAACGAAACATGTGACATTTCAAACAGTTCCGTCTGATTTAAAATTTAAATTCCTGAACACAGTTGTAAGAGTTTATTTTTGTGATCTGGCTTACACGTATCAACTAGTGATGAAAAAAGATGGTTGAGGTCAAAAGCATTTTAAGAGATCGGCAGCCAATTACATCAAAACCTACTGCGTCTACAGAGCAAAGTCACGGGTCAAATTTCTGGAATAGAACTTGTTGATCCATTGATGAACAGAATTGTACATCACAAATTCAGAATAAATGTTTTGAGAACGTATGCTCGTAGTATGCTCAGATAAAGTTGCGTTGGCAATGCCAAGGGCAATGCTAAGCAGTTTTAAATAAAAGCGCTCGATAAATATGTTTCTTTCAGGATTGACTTTGATAAATTCTTTCAGCACTGTGGGAACTGTGTGAAGATAACTTCCACCATTTAAGCGTTAAATTTAAATAAATAAATCCCAATAAAAAAAATTTTCTCCTAATAGAGCGACATTCTTTTTATGACTGCGGAGATTGTGTGATCAATTTACACCATTTGTGCATTAAATTTTTTTTAATCCCAATAAACTACGTTTCTCATAGTAGAATGAACTTATCTTCCTGTAGCACCATGGCGATTCTGTGACGACAATTTCCACCATTTACACATTTATATTAAATAAATAAATCCCAATAAATACGTTTCTGAGTAGTGTGACCTTGTTAACAATCTTTTAGCACTGGGAAGAATGTATGACGATAATTACCACTATTTGTTGCCTTATATTTAAATAAATCCCAATAAATACGTTTTTCATAGTATAGTGGCTTAGTTACCATCTTTAGCACTGTGGATATTTTTGATGAGAATTTGCACAATTTGTGCATTAAGTTTAAATAGTTTAAATAAAGGAAAAAGGTCGAACAATAACAGTTTTAAATTGGGTTTAGTTTTAAAAAAGGGAAAAAGTAAAAAATAATCAAAGAAAAATGATTTGCTTGCAATTACTTACGCTCAGCTCCCTCAGGGTTTGGTGTACTTTCCAATCCTTCAGGCTGAACTGCAAACAAATATAATAAAACTTTCTTTAATCTTATCCTATTAAAACAATGATAATATAGTAAATAGATGCAGTACAATGATGATGCACAAAAAGGATGTAGCCTCGTATAAATTTTCAGAATAATATTTTCATATCAGTTTCAGTCATTTCGGAGAGGAAATCATGAGACCAAAAAAAAAGTTTGATGATATTGGTCTGGGGAATCCTCCACCAAGCCAATTTTGAAACTTAGGACCTAAAAACCAAGAAATTCTTGAACTAAACACTTCTTCCATTTTTATTGTAACTTTTTGCTTGCACCCACAAAGTAGTTAAAAGCATAGTAGAGTGATTATTACCTTCGTTTAGCATCATGGAAATTGTGTGATGAGTCTCCACCATTTGTGCATTAAGTTGAAATAAATTAATCCCCATAAATACATTTTTCATAGTAGAGTGGCTTTGTTACCTTCATCATCATTGTAGAGATTGAGTAACAAGAATCTTCACAATTTGTGCATACAGTTTAAATAAATAAATCCCAATAAAAAAGTTTCTCATGATAGAGGGACTTGTTCTTTTTAACACTACGGAGATCGTGTTATCAATTTACACCGCTTGTGCATTATATTTATATAACAATTCCCAATAAACTACGTTTCTCACTCATAAGAGTGAAATTATTACCTTCTTTTAGCACCCTGAGGATTCTGTGACGACTTTTTCCACAATTTGTACATTTATTTTATATAAATAAATCCCAATAAAGACTTTTCTCAAAGTAGTGTGACTTGTTACATTCTTTTAGCGCTGGGAAGATAGTATGATGACAATTTCCACCATTGGTGCATTAAGTTTAAATAAATTCTAATAAACTACCTTTCTCATAGTGAATTTATTACCTTCTTTAGCACCATGGGTATTGTGTGACGACAATTTCCACCATTTATACATTTAGTTTAAATAAATAAATCGCAATAAATACGTTTCTGATAGTAGTGTGACCTTCTTAACATTCTTTTAGCACTGGGAAGAAAGTATGACGACATTTTCCCGCCATTTTTTTATTAAATTTAAATAAATCCCAATAAATACGTTCTTCATAGTATAGTGGCTTTGTTACCATCTTTAGCACTGCGGAGATTTTTTGATGAGAATTTGCGTAATTTGTGCACTAAGTTTAAATAGTTTTAAAAAAAGGGAAAAACTAAAGGGAATCGAAGTAAGATGATTTGCTTGCAATAACTTACGCTCAGCTCCTCCAGGGTTTGGTGTACTTTCTAATTCTTCAGGCTTAGCTGCAAACAAATGTAATAAAACTTATATTTTTGATCTTATCCTACTAAAACAAATAATATAATGCAAAAAAAATGATGTACGCTAGTGTGAATTTTACGACTATTATCATCATATTAGTATTAGTCATTTCCAGGGAAAAATCATGAGACTAAAAAAAAGTATTTTTGTGAAAGTAGTCTGGGAAATCCTCCACCATGCCAATTTTGTAAAATGAGGGACTAAAAACCAAGAAATTCTTGAAATATGCATTTCTTTTTTTTTTATTGTAACTTTTTATTTTCACCCTCAAGTAGTTAAAAAAGCATTCTCTCTCAGATAAAGGCTAAAAAAAATCTGAAAAATATTTCACTGGCAATTTTTTTAAATAGACCCAGTGGCAACATTGTACAAGATGTACAAAAATGCTAACTTCATGCTTCGGACACGGCAATAATAACGTTTGAAAGCACAATGAAAAAAATGACGGCAATGATATCGAGGAATTACCAGGTTTTATGGGACCAGGAATGTATGGATAATCGGCAGATGTGTTTACTTGCCTGCGTACATCTTTGCATTAACATGTACAGAAAACAGATACATGTAACATTTCAACAGTTCCGTCCAAATTAAAATTTCAATTCCAAAAGGTAGTTGTAAGAGTTTGTGATCTGACTCTCACTTTTCCAGTGGTGATGAAAAAAGATCGTGAAGCTCAGAAGCATTAGAATGCAGCCCAATACAACAAAACCTACCGCATCCATACAGTGTGAAATCTTGGGTTAAATTTCTGTAACATAGCTAGCTGATCCGTTGATGAACAGAATTGTACGTCACGAAAGCAGACTAAATGTTTTGAGAACATGTACTAGTAGTGTGCTCAGATATAGTTGCGTTGTCAATGCCAATGGCAATGCTAAGCAGTTTTAAATAAATACGGTCGATAGTTGTGTTTCTCACAGGATTGACTTTGTTACCTCCTTTTAGCACAGTAGGAATTCTGTGACGATAATTTCTACCATTTATGCATTACGTTTAAATAAATAAATCCCATTAAATAGGTTTCTCTTAGTATACTGACGTTGTTACCATCTTTTAGCACTGTGAGGATTGTGTCACAATTTTCACCATCTGTGTATTGATGTTAGATAAATATAAGGATTATATATGCCATGCACGATTAGACTGCATAGAGTTAAACTAGCCTATTTCAGCAAACACCTCATTTATTTGGCATTACACATTAGCATCCCTAAGCTAGATATTACACCATCCAAAAGTTTAGTCTGAAAATGATGAAATTGTGCCAAATAAAGTATTTTATCGCTACCTGCATTATTAACTTTGACAAGAATTTAGGTAGTTTTATAGCTACATAAAACTCCCAAAATACAAGTCGCACACTAACAGTTTTAAATTAACCAAAGTAAAATGGTATGCTTGCAATAACTTACGGTCACTTTCCTCGGGGTTTGGAGAACTTTCTAATCCTGCAAATAAATGTTATAAAACTTTGTTTTAATCTTATTGTATTAAAACAAAGATAATATAGTAAATAGATGTAGCATAATAATAATGCAAAAAAGGGATGTAGCATCGTATAAATTTTCAAAATAATATTTTCATATTGTTTTAAGTCTTTTGAGGGGAAAAATCATTGACCAAAGAAAAAAAATAGGTTTGGGTTGGTGAAAGTAGTTTGGGGAATCCTCCACCAAGCTCATTTTGTGGAGCACTTTTATTTCTTTTTAAGGTAGCTTTTTCTTTGCACCCTCAACGCAGTTAAAAGCATTCACTGTCAGCTAAAGGCATTTAAAAAATATCAAAACAGAGTTTTCTTTGTAAATTTTAAATAGAGCATTTAATAGCGAGTTTGGCACCATTTTACAAGATGTACAAAAAGGCTAACTTCTTGCTTTGGACACGGCAATAACCACCTTCAAAAGCAAAATGAAAGAATTGACGGTAATGATAATGAGGATTTATTATATGGAATGTATGGATAATCGGCAGATATGTAGACTTGCCTGTGTAGATCTTTGCATAACACACAGAAAAAAAGCATTTAACATTTCAAACAGTTCCGTCTGCTTTGACGTTTAAAATCCTGAAGACAATTGAGTTCATTTAGACGTTTGATCCGGCTTAAACTTTTCCAGTGGTGATGAAAAAAGATGGTTGAGGTTAGAAGCATTTCAGTAGATGGCAGCCGATTACATCAAAACCTGAAACAGAGCAGGTTGAAGCGCAGGTATAGCAGGTTGTGTGCTCGAATATAGTTACGTTGCCAATGCCAGAGCATATAAATAAATACTGTCGATAAATATGTTCAGCATTGTTGGAAATGTGTACGGTCATCATATATATTAATCGTCTACCGCGGCCAACTTTTACGAATTTTGTTCCTGCACCTCCTCCATTCATATTTGGAGTACGGGTGGTGTCTATGGATAGCTACCGTGGTGCAGTTTTGCACTTTAATGCAGAATTTCGATTGGTCGTTCCACTCCGGAGCTACGGGGCCCGGATGAGCAGTTTCACTGTTTTACATTGTTTTAAACATTGTTATTAGGCAATAATGTAAATCGGCAAACGCCAGTATTAAACAGAACAACAACAATGTAAATGCCAGGATAAAGGGTATTGTCTTAATTATTTTCTTGGACGTTTTAAAATCATGGTCTTTCAACAAGCCAGCATAGCCTGAAAATGAGCAGTTCTTCACCGGGCCAGTCACCACGCTGACACTGAAAGCAAGAGGGGAAAAGGGCTTACAGTGGTAAGGGAGATGCGCTGATTGAGCGAGCGAAGCGAACGAAAATCGGCATTTGTCATCCAGTATACACAAAATAGGTGGGTTTATGATGAATAAGGTTTTATGGTGAAGAAGGGGGAAGAAGGTTTTATGATGGTAAGGGAGACGTGCCAATCGAGTGAGCGAAGTAATCAAAAATCGGTGTTTGTCAGCCAGTATACGCAAAATACTGATTAAAGAATCTTGCATACGCATGTTTATTACACCCGTCCAGAGGACGGGCTTCCTCTTCTTTCCACTATTTATGCATTAAGTTTTTTAAAAAATCCGAGTAAATAGGTTTCTCTTAGTATACTGACGCTGTTACAGTCTTTAAGCACAGTGGGGATTGTGTGACGACAATTTCCACCATTTGTGCATTAAATTTTAATAAATAAATTCCAATAAATACGTTTTTCAAAGTATAGTGGCTTTGTTTCCTTCTTTAGCACTGTGGAGATTGTTTGACGAGAATTTACAAAATTTTCACACCGAGTTTAAATAAAGCCCAACAAAGAATGACTGCAAGTCAGCTTTCTTTAGGTGGCGGCTCCAGCAGAAATCTTGGGAGAGGGATCACAAAATTCTCTGAGGAATATGAATTCATCTGATGAGGTGCTCTTGTGATCCAGTTCATCGAGTGTAAGGTGGCGAAGCATGCCTTCTTGAACACTTTATTTATGAGGAACACCAGTTGCTTGGGTTCCCTGAGATTAGTTTCAGTGAAAAGTGTCTCACACAGAGCATTTCCCGTAGTGTTATGGACGTCCATTTGAGAATCGTTCTTAAACCCAAACTTAAAATCAAGTTATTGTCCTTAAGAAGCTACGATTGAACTTCTGCTCTCCTTGGAATGCGTAAGTTTGTTCCAAAATCAAGCTTTGCTTCAGCTGTGGGAAATTACGATTGCATATCACCTATTTCATAGTATTTGGTGTTTGCAGCGCCATCACCCTGGGGTTTGAAGAACCTTGTTTCTCTCCCAGGGCGGGGTGGTGGGGTTCTATGTCAAGTTCTAGGGGGCTCCCTTTTTCCTCTTAAAAGGCAATTATGTGAAGCAAGGTGGTGAGTAGTGTAGTTGATTGTCCTAAAATGGACCGCTTCTTTGGAATCCGATCTCCGAGGCCAAAACCAAACCCAGTGATTAACTCCTGTTATTCGAAGGAAAGTCAACTGCCGAGAGCTTGTATAGGAAGCAATTAGAAACCGTGTCTCCCAAATCTTCAACAGCTCCGGTAAAGGAATGCCGGTCGTGTCGTCACTGTCTCGTGTTGGAAAAACTTCATCAAAGTGAGCATGTCTCCAGGCAATCTCAGGATCATTTTGGCTTCTTGAATCCTCGGAAAACTTAATTTTCCTCATCAGATTGCCTTTCATTCTTTTTCGGTGTCCCGGGCAAGATCAATGAATAGGCTCCAGCATTTTGTCCGCTGGAAAAGCCTGTTGTAGAGACAAGCCAGTATCGGTGAAGAGTTCGTCATTCAGGTTGTGAAAAGTCAACCTTGAGCTCTTGATGGTATGGGATCGGCGACCGGTGGAATGGAGGTGCAGCATTAGTGGCTGGTGTATTGGTGGTGGAACAATCAAGACTTTTGAAAGGTTGAGGGCCTGTGGATGCGATGCTCTGACGCCAGGCAAGCGAAGGAGATCGACAGTAGGAGGCATTTTGAAGTCGACGTTTACAGTCTTAACGTCTGTAGGGCCCGGCTGACTAGACGATCATCCCAGAATATCGCCGTGGAAAAGCCATTCAGGCGAAGGTGAACCAGACAATTGTGGTGTGGAAGAAGCGGTCCTACTGGAAGATGGCAAGAGTGACTTGCTGGTGACGTTGACTGAAAAGGCTTCGTGCTCTTCATCCAACCAATCCTCAATTTCCGTTGTCAAAGATGAAAACCATGTCTTGGGATCGATCATTGTACAAACCTTGCATGGGTTATATAGTACAAGCTGCAGTCACGATGCTTTTGACACGCAGCCTGAGCATCCAACCTCGGCTTCTTTTAAACAATTGCTGCGCACACACAAATAACCGTAGAAGAAGGAACAAAGCCTTCGGGAGCTTGAGAACCAGGGTATGCTTGTGTCAGAGTGGTGGTCTTCCAAGCCGTGGAGGGGGAGCTCTTCCTAGCCGGGAGAAGCGCTCTTCTTATTTGGGTTCTTTCAATGGTATTTCACCAACATGAACGCCTATCGTCTTCTTTGTTAGTAGTACGCACAACAAAAAACAGAGAGTTAAAGTAGTTTTGTTGGAGGGAAGTGCAGGCCCGCACTTCGAGGTTAGCAAGCTGGGGATTGGCTGATAAATAATCTCCAGAGGGAAAAAAGCACTTGGGAATAAAAAGCTGAAATATACAGGTAATTATATTTTAGCAGCAATAGAAATACATTTTAGGACTAGAAATATGACACTTTCATTAGTTAAAATTAGCAAAAACAAATCCCTCAACGCGTTGTTATTGTCAATATTGGCTTGCATAAGTTTATGAATAAACTTTCCAGAAATTTCTCCTGGCTCCTTAGCTTTATCTTTCATGTCCGACTATATCAGGGGTATGGAAGCACGAGCTAACTGTGCATTCGTCATGAATAATCTTACTGTAAGAATATCAGAACAAGAGGTTTAAATTAGAATACATATTTGATTTATTCTAAGACATGTTTAAATCACGTAGTACTTTCGTCAAAAACTTTTTAACTTTGGTTTTTTAGAAAGTATGTAATTTTAAAACACTAGTTTAATACACTCCTAATAAGATGATCCGTGTAATCGATATCTCGCAGGCCAGGGAATCCTTTTGTAAACCTCTGCTGAACCGTTTAACCCAGTCGATATCCTTAAAAATCCAAAGCGACCACACTGGGGCGGCATATTCGAATAAGGTTAGTTCACTTTTTTGGAGATGGTCACGGTGTTTTTGGACCTTAATAGGAGCAAAGATTTTTTCATGTTCTGTGAGGGGTGGTTTCGAAAATTTGGTGGTCACACACTCTTTTCTACCGGCCACGAAAAATGACCAGTCCTGTAAACACAAATATTAGTATTAAGTAACGTGAACCTATAACTAAAGGGAAACCTAGTTGGTTCTCCTACTTCCACCAGGAAGTTTCCAGGTCGTGAAGTAGGGGAACTTAAAGGCCAAAAAAGTGAACTTACCTTATGCCTCTTGAGACTGCTGTAGTAGCAATCCACATCAACAAGTCACCCGTTGTAAGGAAAAAGGTTCTTGTTCACTCCTTGTTCGAATATGCAACCCCAGTGTGGTCGCCTTGAATTTTAAGGATATCGACTTGATTGAAATAATATTGCTGACAATGTCTTACCTGTTGGTTCTGTAACTTCCTCACCAGTACCCTCATCACGCCTAAGTCTAAGTCGTATGTCCTTGTATCTTCCCTTTGTTGTGGTAGCATCCAAATACTTCTCATAGTTTTTGCTAATCACGCTTCCTACTGAGGGATCTACGTAAAGATATTTTCCGTGGTGTTCATAGTTAGGTATCATGCCAGACTGCCTTGTATCTCTCTTGGTGACCGGCGAAGTCTTGCGATTTATTCCCTTCCAACTAATCGTTAGGGAAAGTCCGTGATGCTTTTTTATTAACTCCGTAAGGAATACTGTGAAATAAACAAATTTCTTTTCATTACTAAGAAAATAAAAACTATTTAAATACTGGGTGAATTTTTTTTATTGGAAACCATCTTCAGTGGCCCTTCCTAGGAGGTTTCAAGAGTTAAAAAAACAACTTTTGTGTTTTTGGGAGGGGCATATTTTTTGCATGCTTCGACTTTTTGCATGCTTCGACTGAAAACACAAGCCGTATAGCCTTGTCAAGTGCAGCGAGTACATGCCAGTAGTCAGAAATGAACCCCAAAATAATCTTAAAATACACAAATAAATGGGATTGAAACCAAACTACACTACATAATAAAATCATGGCTACTTTTATCTTTAACTGGGTCTTCAAACCAATGTTCTACAGTATTTATACAAAAAGCAAGACTACACTTAAAATCTATTACAGATGTAGATCAAATACATGTAGACATTAGAGCGTACTTACAGATGCAAAGAATGGAGAGTCCACCACCAACAAACATGTTATCACCTTGAGTACTACAACTATTAAATCTTCTTTAATATATGAAACAGGTTTATAAAAATGTCTTAGATGCAAAGAAGAGACAGTCCGCCACCAACTAACATGTTATCGTGTTCAGGACTACAACTATTAAATCTTCATTAATATCTGAAACAGATTTATAAAAATGTCTTAGATGCAAAGAAAGCAGAGTCCACAATCAACGAACAAGTTGTACTACAACTATTAAATCTTCATTAATATCTGAAACAGATTTATAAAAATGTCTTACATGCAAAGAAAGCAGAGTCCACAATCAACGAACAAGTTGTACTACAACTAATAAATCTTCATTAATATTTGAAGATAAAAACAATTAAAAAATAAATTTCGTTCATCATGTTAGGAAGATGTTACACGCACTCACCATTGGCAAAATTGCAATTACTGAAGGTAACTGGAAGCAGTAATTGGTTCTGCTCGGTATCGCGTAAAATGCTGTAAGCTACAGGTTTTTAAGTTACTGTTTACAAGTTCTTTAAATTGTATATTATTGAAATATATACAGGAGTCAGTCAAGATATACACAGGGATCGGTTAAAGGTACGAAAATTTCTCTTTAAAGAAAAAAAGGTGAAAATAGCTGCTGCTTTTTGGGTTCCATTTAAAGAGTTCACTATTTTTCAAATTTTTTCAGGAACAAAATCAGAAAACTACATTAGTTCAGTATAGCCTCCCACGCCACACACAAAAAATTTGAGGAAGACCCTCGAAAACACAAGTTTCTGCACCGGTAACTTACTGACGCCCATGAAAAAGTCCTGAATAGACGTTAACAGAATTGTTTTCGAAAATATTTCAGCTCAAGTCTGCATGTCGGTTAAATGTCGTCACGTCAGATTATAAAATATCTTTGTGTTGAATAAGACGAATTCAGTTTTGCAATTTTTGGCTTAGTCGATTTTTGACGAAATTTGGATTTTGGTGAAATCTACATACTAAATTTCATGAAAATCGGTTCAACTGTTGTGGAATTTTTTTAAGGTGGCGGAAAAAATAGACCTATAGTTATTTCTTTTCGAACAAAGCCAAAAAAATCCACTTTTTTCCAGAGATTTCTGGAGTAAGAACAACTTACTAGTTTACGACTTTACAAATGTATATTTATTTTAGGATAAGGGAAAAGCTTTAAAAACTACCCAATTCCAAACTAATTCCATAGTTTCGGCTTATTTACTACAAATACAAAGTTCTCAACTTGGTCAGCCTTGCGAAAATTGCGAATTGCCCTAATGAAGCATACTACACAAACGAAAAGGTAGTTTACGAAACTTATTTACGAAAGTGATTATCCACTTTCTCCAGTTTTTCTTTTGCGACGCACAGAAACTGTGGTTCACATCCTTTCTGAAAGTGAGAACTCGCCATAACCATAGTAGCAAGCCAGCGTTCTGCACGGATTAAAAAAGCTTTTACCGCCGGAGATGTTGATATATTTGCGTGGGCCTTTAAGGTGCATTTTAGGCCTATTCTCGAATACGCAAGTGCCACCCCTTTACTTGGAAAATGAGATAACCTTATTAACTCTGTTCAGTGATGTTTCTCCAAGTCACTTCGTGGTTTACAAAATTTTTCCTATGCCAGGTGCTAGAATTAACGAAATTAGATTCTCTAGAATTACACCGTCTGAAGGCGTACCTAATGTATTCATTACTGCATGGTCAGGTTGATGTTGACTTTATCCATATATTTCAAACCGAGTGCTAATAAACGTGCACGTGGTCACAGTAACACTTGTTGCTGAAGCGTTCCCCACTCACGTTTACATGACCACTTCACAGCCCCGCTCATCGCTTCCATGTCGCCCCCGTGGGTTTTGTAGTAAACAACCGTTCATGGCGCTTTCTCCATCTGGCGATACAAAACCCGAAGCGATTTACAGGGGCGGATCGAGAATCTGATGCGCATCATTTTTATTCGTGTAAACACTTGCAATCGAATTGCTACATTGGCCGATACCTGGTAAAGATGGCACAGTTACGATGCCCACATAATTTGTGATGGTGCCACAACAATTTTCGGTAAATAAACGGGGGAAAAAAGCGTATGTAACTAGGAAGACCACTAAGTCTTGCATACATTAGGTTTGTTTGGTTTAAGCTGACCTAGTTTACTACATGTAGGGGATACAGCAGCGTGGGACTTACTCAAAATTCGCCAAATAGAGGGTACGGAGATAGGGTTTTCCTAACCTACTGACGTGAATTTCCTTCTTTAGTGGAATGGCTCTAACGTGGTCTTGCTTCTTGTAAACATGTGCCTTTTTTTAAGAGCTTTTCAAAGTGCATCGTTAAAATGCACTTTCCTGTGCCCATTTAAACGTCAAGCCTGACTGCCGGCAATACCTTTATACTTAAAGTTGTCAAGGTGTAGGGATGACCTACCTAGCGAGTAGGCGACAGCTACCTCAATAAATTTTTTTTAACGAAATTGCGGACTACAGATTTGTGTATGGATCTGATTTTATGTAGTTTCTCTACAATGTTGTTTGCTCGCTTGTTTTAACTTTTATCAGTGCCACGGTGACTCTATGACTGATATTGTTGTCTTTTTTTAACCTTACCCCAGGACACTGTTAGTTTTAACTGTACAACTTTCTTGTTTCGCGAACATATCTTGATTTTATTTTTGCTTGCTAACAACCTTCAAATCATTGGTAGCGACCACCGGGTCCATTTTAGACCAGTGTGCTCACGCATAAAATGTTTTATTAATATTGACGCCTCTTCCCAAAACAAGCCAGAAATCGTGTAAAAATTGGGTTGATCTAGTCTGTATTGCCGAAACTATATGACCTAAATCGTTCTAAAATATACTCCGAAAGTAAAGAAACAGCTAAAATATGCACGTCATGATAATCGCCCAAAGTATTACATTTAGTTTCTGATCAACACTAACATGAGAATGTGTCAAGATCTGAATAAGAGGCTTCCATGCATCGGCAGTTCAGGCTCTTTCAACTTTAGGAACGAATTGCGCAATTATAAACGTTTACACCTTTTGGGGTAAATGGAGAATGCGTATGAGGAACGATTCCTTTTTTAATACGAAAATCATGTAAAGAATCAGTTAAAGTAGCACACGAAGTGAGAAATAATTAGAACGTTCAAAAAATTTTAAGTTACCTATTTCAATAGCCGTGAATCTTTCTTCATTCTAAAGAATTTAAGAAATCATTTTCCTACTAAAGTATTTTAATCCTTTTAGGCTACCACTGGCTGTCCATCATAATTTTTTTCAGATTGTTTATATATATTGGAAATGTGTCTTTATACCTGTATTGTAAATTACACCATAGGTGAGCGGCAACCAATATTTACCTTGGTTTGGTAAGAAACAATATTACCAACGCCTAAGTGTTTTAAAGTTGGGCACTCTAGAATGTCGACGCCTGAAGGCTGACTTAATCCTTACATATAAAATTATACATTGTTTGCTACCTATTGATCTACCTTTTTTCGATGTTTGTACTAACCCCAGAACTAGAGGAAACCATCTGAGGATAGTTAACCAGGGGTTAACTTGAACTGTAGGAGATCCTTCTTCGCTTTAAGAGTGATCGCTGCATGGAATTCATTGAGCGACGATATTATCTCGGCCCCATCGGTTTACATGTTTCGGAAACTACTAAATAAGTGCACCTACTTCGTCCGGAAAACTGTCCATAACATTAAAAAAAATATAAACAAGTAAATCTTAAACTCGACGAGCATACTCTGCGTATGAAAACGTATAAAACAAGTGCACGATTTTTAAAGTTTTTTTCCCTTGGTGTGCTGTTAGTGGTTCTCCCTGGAGCCTTGCATTTCCATTTTGCTTTTTATCTGGAGCAAATAAACATTTTTATTATTATTATTTACAGCTAAGATATTAACAGCTAAAAAATAAAAAAAAACTGCTTTGATATTTGTAGCTTCAAATTATTTCTCACAAATATAACTGAGTCAACTCTAGGTTGCCTAACAACCTTTGGCCGAGTGATCGTCGAGACCCCAGGGTACATTTAAGACTTGTGTGATCTGGTACCCAATGTTTTATTATTTATCATTACTTATTATTAATCAAAAACTGGTTGGCGAAATTTGTTTTCACTGTCTTTGTTTTACTTTTACCTTTTCTATTAATATAGATTCTTGTTGAGTTAGGTAAAACCTTACCTTCAAATATGGAAAAACATGGACGGTAGCAACGGCTGGACGACAAGCAATCAGGTCTAAGGATAATGAAGCAATATATTAAACAACAATCTTGTAATTCTATGACAACAAACGTCAACAAACGCAACGTCTAACTAACTATTCCATCATAGCTACACATTACCACGTGAAGAAAGCAGTACTTGTTAATCGTTTGCACACGAGAATTTTTCAAGTGGACAGGCGGAGGCGCGGCTAACAATGTCAAAATGTTACAATTGCTGCAACATGAAACAATGATGCAACAAAGGGGCGAGGCACACAAGATCGGATTCGAGCTCACTCGTACAAGATGCAACGATGCTTGGGCGCGGGGAAAGAAACATTGTCATATCTTGTTTTGAGTTATTGGTATGACTTTGTTTGGTGGTGTTTGTGGAAATACAATTCTTTTAGAGGAGCGTGCTGCTCTGTGTCAAGGGTCCCAATAAAAACCGTAAAACCGTTAGCCAGAGAAGTGTTAACTTGTAGTGGAGAACCAAACTGAATGGTCTTGAATGGTCTCTTAAATCATCAAGTTTTAAACCATAAAGTGTGAAGTCGTTAATTTTTGAGACCCTTCGGCCTCAAAATTGGGCGGTTTCATGACTGAGTTACTTCTTCAATGCGGGCTTCGGGAGGGAAGCCAGTTGAATTGTTTCCACGATTGTTTGTTATACTGCATCATGCCTGTTGACGGGTAGTTGTTTCTGCCTGTAGCAATCCAGAATCGAGATGACACATGCTAAATCTAGACACACTCTAGTATGTTACCATCAAACAATACACATCGGACAAAGCTTGAACGGAACCGTAATTACGCTTTTGTAATGTTCCGTTGTTTCGCAATCAAAATTGGGTGGACAGTTTATGGACATACCGTTCACATGATAGACCAGACCGTACCAATTACAATAAAAAGGAAGCGAAAAAAGCCAACAAATTAACTAAACAAATAACGGCTTCGCCGTTTATAAAAAAAAAAAAAAAAGCATGAGAGCTCATATCCTCCATACTCATCGCTATGAAGATACACGAATGAAACTTGGCATGGTATAAGGACATGTCTTACAGACACATTTTAGCTGCAGGGCCATCGCAACTTTGCCTCCTATGTACGATAGTTTTACGGGAGCGTGCACCTCTGGGTCAAGGCTCCCAATAAAAAACCATTAAACTATTGTTCAAATAGCAGCCATTTTTCAAAATGGCCGATTGCTAATGAAAATTAATATATATATATGCCTGTAATCCACTCTCAATACTGATTATAGTGTATTAACACGCTTACTACGGCAAGGAATTACTTTGACGTTTATCTGAAATCAGTGGTATCCATCATCAACGGCAGCCGTTTTTTTTTTAATGGCAAACCGTAATAATAATATTACGGAATAAAATTTTCCTCTTACCTGAATATTATTTGATTATCTTAACCTGTAATCCAATCACAATCTGATTTTGGGGGATATATTAAAAATGCTTACTGCAGTAAGGAATTACGCGGTCTTTTATCTGAAATAATGTATGGAGCAAGTTTTAAAATCTGCACCTCTATGCCTAACTGGAGTATTTTGTTTGGAGAATTATAAATCAGAGATAGTGTGTTTACCTATAGAATGCAGTGATTAGGTTTTATTTTGTGGACATGTTGTATTTTTATTTTATGGAGTGACTTTTCTTGTACTAAACCTTACTTTTTTGTTGGTTGAAGGTGTTGCTATAAAATTATAGTGGTCGCAAATAAAAGACAATGTCCAGAGTTTGAGAATTACAAATCCTCAGCAGCAAATTGCGTCAGTTGCAACTTCCGTTGTTGTGGGAGTGGACACAACCTTGGATGAACGTTTGCTTTGCCACTAGGTCACTGGCAAAGTTCTTCAATGTTCAGCTGCTTCAAGACGCAATGCGGCTGGAGCAAAGTAAAAGACTCTTGCAGAGAATTTGGTCGTCTTCAAGAATATAAATTATTTGCCGTCATTCTTTATCGGCTGACAGAGGGGTAATACATTGGATAAAACCTCATTAGTCATAAAAGTAAAACGGTATGATAGCTGTCGACCGCGTAAAATAAAATTAAACTCTATCGAGCAATAAAGCGACATGCGTGCTTGTAAGAAATATAATGATCCCACATCAAAGAGATTCGACGTAGTTAAGTGAAAAAGTACTGATGTAACACAACGATGAACATCTCTTTGCGAGCTAGGTCTGCGCCATGTGGAAGCTAGGACGATATACGGTAAACTGCGTTTACTGGACACGCAGATTAACGATTTAAAGCGCAGCTATCTGCGATACGTCTACTTTGAGATTATGGGAAGGCAGCCCCCATTAAGATTGAACATGGTGAACAAATTCAGTCGTGCTGCCTCAAAAATGTTGGAAAAACTTGTGCTAGAGTACATTTTAGCAAGGTCTGCTAGATTGAATACTGGCACATGTACATCGCCTGCTCGGGCATCTTCTATACCGGATGGCCCAAAAGTAAGTGTTCACCCAGGTGATATACCTGAGTGATATACCAGGTGTTCATAGTGACAAACCAGGGATTTTTGTCTTTGTTCATGCTGGTCCTCTGACTTTTGGGACACCCGGTATAGAAGATATCCCACCTCAGCGAGGGCTATGCCATGATTTATAGCACAGGTGCCTCCTTCCTCATATTTTTGGTTGGTGTTCCGGGAACGGCTGTACAGTGACACTAAACACTAGAAATGGTACTTGGCTTCTAGTACAGCAAGATCACCTGTGCCAAGTTTTTTTCCCGGTAGATTTTGGTCTAGTCAAGACTAAATGTTGAGAGACGGTGTAACAATTCATCATTTTTTGCAGGTTTCTCACAGAAAAAAAACAATACATTGTTCTCTTACATCAGTACTTTTCACTGAACTACGACGAATGTACCTCTTACATGTGGAATCGTCAGTACTTTTCACCGAGGATTCGTTTCTCTTTGTAGCTTGGTCGAGTTTGGTTTTATTGTACGGCAGTCGACAGCTATCATGCCATTTTACTTTAGGATAACTGAGCATTTCTTCAATGTCTGGCCATTCTGTCAGCCCGGAAAGAATACTTGATGGCAAATAATTTATATTCTTGAAAGCGACTAAATTTTCTGCAAGACTCTTGCATTCTGCTCTAGCCATGTTGCGTCTTGAAGTAGATGGCCATTAAAGAACCTCGCCAGTGGCCTCTCAGCAAATCACACCTTAATCCTAGTTTGTCTCCACTCCCACAGCAACAGTAAGTGAGGATTTGCAATTCTGCCCACTCTGGGTAATGGTATTTTATTTACTACCAACCATTTAACAGCAGCACCTAGCAACAAACAGTAATATAAGGTTTAGTACTAACCAAATAATTTCACAAGATAAAACGTAGTACACAAAACAAAACATAATCACTGCGTTCTATAGTCATACACCTTAAATAAATACACATGCAAACCTATTTACATTGCGTTTTGGACTTATATGTCAGACTGCCTGAGCGGGTATGCTCGGGCCGTCTGACGTATAAGTTCAAAATGCAAAGTAAATAGGTTTGCATCTGAATTTATTTAAATCTTCTTGAGCCTTGGGCTTTCCGTCTTTAAATCATACACCTTATTTCTGTTTTATAATTCTCCAAACAAAATACTCTAGTCAGGCAAACAGGTGTATATTTTAAAACTCCCTCTAAAACATACTTTATTTCAGATAAACGCCAACGTAATTCTTTGCCCAAGTAAGCACTTTTAGTATAGCCACCAAAATTAGGATTGTGAGTGAATTACAGGCAAATACGTTTACTTTAATTACTCATTTGTGGTCTGCCAGTTTGAAAAATGGCTGCTGCTGATTCCAGGTGGCAATTGGCGATGGCCCTACAGCTTAAGTGTCAGTAGGACATGTCCTCACAATATGCCAAGTTTTATGTTTTTATCATCAGGTGAGCTTTCATCAGAAATCTGCACCCATCTGCCTACCTGTAAACTTTTATCTAGGTCAAGGGCTTAACTTCTACGAAATATCATGGTAATAACCAAAACTTCTGTATAAAGATTACGTCGTAAACAACAACGTCTAAAGTATTGTAAACCGCAACGCCGCTAGATAGAACGTCATAAACCACAATTTCTATAGATAGAATAGGTAGTAAGCTACAACTTGTCTGGTTAGAATAAGTCGTAAACCACAACGCAACGTTTAGATAGAATAGGTTGTAAACCACAACGACGTAAAACCAAACTACACGTAACCGTGTAAAACCCCAAAGCAACTGTACATCTTGTAAACCATAATGCTTAAAACAAGGAAGTAAGGTTTGGAAGTTTAACACATTATCCCAAGGAGAGAATTTGAACTCTGTACCAAGTTCAGGTAAATGTCCTTACCATTCAACAAAAATCTTTAGCAACAACTGTAAAGACCTACAACGTTGGTCATAGCATGTGTATTTTAAGCTTTAGTTTGGAAATTTCACGGCTGTTGATAAAAATACAGCTGGATTTGATTAAAATAGCGAGCAATGGGGCCCATCCCACAAAAATAACGAATGTGAGCGTCTGTGAAACAACTTAAATGATAACCCAAAACTAAATACCATAACAAACAGGAAGGCTAGGTAGTTCGCACCATTAGAGATTCTTCCTTCATTATAAGGCAAAGTCTCACAGCAAAAACAAAGAACCACCCCTACAATGAAAAAGGATGAGCGTGTCAATTCTTTGGCCAGAAGTTGAAACTGGTACGTTGTTGCGATGAAAAGTTGGAATTGGGGCATTGTTGCCTCGACTAACAATTTACTCTGAGTTATCATCTGAGCGGCAAGTCTTAAATGGCATCACGTACGAAGGACAGTTATTTTTCACACAGTACGTATCGTTCAAGCCAAACCGATAAAGTGGGAGTGATAGGGGGCTTGGGGGGCTTAACGGGGAATACCCGTGTCTGGGGCAGTGCGTCCGTTAGCCCTGTTTTTAGAAAATAAATTGGAAGGGTGGGGAATGTATCTGTTACCATTAGCCATATGATTACGCATTAACTGAAACTACAGGAAAGGAGGGAGGGGACACGGGAGGTACAAGCCAGGAGGAGAAGGAGAGGATTCCAGAAAGAAAAATTGCCTGTAAACTACGTGTGGCAAATGGGACAAAGGGGAGCAAAAGGCCGGGTAAGAGGATAGGAAGGGAGGAAAGGGTAGGGGAGAAGGGATAGCGAGGGGAGAGAGATGATGGGACGAAAGGTGGAAAGGGGATGGGGAAGATGGGAGGAAAAGGGAAACATATAGGAAGAAAAATTGCCTGTCGCAGTCAATGTTCAGGCGATGTCAACCGAAACCTGGGAAACAACCACGGGCCAACCCAAACCATAGGCGAAACAAAACCCGGGCGAAGTCGAGAACGATGCTAGTTAACTTTTATAAAGAGAAACCACATGCCACTGAAAATTGGATAACTCGCTTGTCAGTTCAACTGCTCTCGGTCAGTGAAATATTTGGGAAAGATATGGAAGGTTAGGTCACGACTTTACATTGGTTATTTGTTCCCATTGATTAGTGTGGTCATCGTGGCTGAGCGGTGAGAGAGCTCAGCCTGGTTGCTGGAGGATTGCGGATCTGGTCGAACTCTGGAAAGGGGATCTTGGCAAAGTCCCCGCCAGGACTGCCGGCCAGGGTAGCGCGAGAGGCTACTATTCTCCTTCAGCGGCTATGGGATGTATTCTGGCTAATTCTGGACACTCTTTCGGCCCCGACGATGATCGGAGGTTTCCCGGAACGAATCCCCGGGAAAATCTGGTAATGTTCAAAATTGAGTCGGTTCAGCCATTCAAGCATTAATTGCTTCGGCTGACGTAGGGCTCGTCAAAATTAATTAAAAAAAAAACTAAGAACAACAATAAAATGACCATCAGTAGAAAAATTTTGACGAAGACGAATAAGAGATTTTAAGCGATATTACGAGTATGGGCTACGCAGACTGAGTGATTGAAGCGAAGAATGAGATATAATGGTAATCTTAAACAGTGCACAAGCAGACATTAGAAAGGCACCACTAGTACTTGCTTAAGTGTGATCGCATTCAGTTCAGTTTTATGGGTAGCCGAAAGAACACACCTGGAATATTCAACAATTAAAATGAAAAATGAATAATGCTTGTTCACGCTATTACATAGTAATGCATTGTAATCGTCGTGAACCCATGGTGAAAGGAGAGTGAACGAGAGTGTGGGTCAGTGTGATGGCGGACTGACGAAGCAAGTTGTGGTCCTTTGTTGTTGAATTGCGTGGTATTCAGTATTTTGGTATTTTGTATCCTGTTGTACTATTTTGTAATAGAGCGTACGGCTTAGGGCCACAGCTCTGGTAATAAATTCAAATTCAATTCAGGTACAATACCCAAGTTCCTCGTACTTGAGGTCAATAACGCTTCGGACCTGCGGATCTTTCAGTATTCAGAAAGGGGTTAATGAAGACACACGCTAGTGTGTCGCCGCCAAGTAGCTGATATTTAATGTCACTATTATTGTCAGATGTAAAAAGGCGGCTCACTAGCTGACTTGTCTTTTAACTGTTACAACCTTAATAGGCTAATTTCAGCCTATTGGTGAAAATACCCCATGAAGTAGAAATCTATGCAAATCTTTGGAATCAGGTGTGCTCGATCAAGTAATGAAGTAAAGTGTGGGAGCGCTTTAATATAGGAGGAAACACTTTTTTATGGAGAAAAGTGTCCTCAGTAACATTGAACTTGTGTCACTGGCCAGCACTAGCTAAGGAACGGCTATCATGTTAATTCTCATAGGGCGTATTAACTTGTTAGGGAGGTTGAAAAATCTAAATTGTGGCACACAGGTAGCAGGTCGTACGAGCATGTTTTGCTTTCGAAAATGGGCTTCGTAGCTTGAAGCATATGGCCGTGTATTGGCACGCAAGTGCAAATTAATTGTTGTAATTGTACGTTGGAGTGTTTAGGGTCTTGCCTAAAATTGCAAGTCTCGATGGCAAGAAGGTGTTATTTTATCGAAGGACACAAATGCACGATTTAGAGTCTCTCTCAGTGATGGGAAAAGTTTTGAAGCACTTGGATGTGCTAAAATCACGTATTCTTACAAGCGACTCGACTTCACAGGATCTGACGCCACGTGCGGGGGAAGGTGTCAGTTCAAATGTTGAATGACGTGAAGCTGAAAGGCTGAATATGGCGCAATTATCCTGTCATCATCATTAAAATTTCAGCAAATTCCATCAAAATCTAAAATTAAGATCTGGCCTTCTTCTGAAGGTTATGAAATGCGGAAATTGTCACCGCAAAAAGGAAATCGTGTTGCTAGTTCGTCGGCTTCGGCCAGTGATGACGAGTTTTCGCCGTTATTATCACCAGAGTGTGTAGCGTCTGGGCGACAATTCCGACGTCAAAGTGCTCCGCCGACTGTTACGTCACTACCGTTGGTGGATACGTCATTGCCGAATCCACCTGTTGTGATTGAAGGACCAGTACTGACATCTAGTGATGGAACCGTTCTGAGATCGGATCATTTGCGGTGAAAGCCTCGAAGTTGGATCTGTGATCGTACTGGATTTGGAGACGGTATTTTTTGCCATTTTTTGTTTACTTTTGGGTTCATTAGAAGTTTGTTGTTTTTTTTTTTGTTGTTTTCATGATGGGAAGAATTTGTGCGGTTTCGTTATGAAAAAAATAATAATGGTGGGAGGTTTTCTCTGGAAAGAAAAAAACTTATATATAACACGTAAAATTATAGAAAGGTTTATATTAATAATCTTGAAGTTTTAATGGGGCAGTTTTCCTGCCATATTTTTTGGGTTTTTTGCCTGCCGGTTCAGGTGTCCTGCAGTTTTTTTAAGCAAAAGGGAAAAATATTTTTATTAAGTTGTCATTCTAACTACTATTATTGTTATCTTAAAAGGGTTTGTGCATGTTGAGAAGATCAAATTGAGTGTTTTTTTTTGTATGAGGGGGGAGGCTTGCTAATTTTAGAATGCAAGTGGCGAATCACTCTGTGTTATTCTAGAAATATGTGTGAGAAGAGGTGTCTGGAGTGTTTAGGGTCTTGCCTCCGTAATGGAGACTAGACCTCTGTTATACTTGCTGGCCACCACCTCTTTGTAGTGAGTTTCATGGTCCACCGCCTAGGTGGCATCACCTTGTATTATTGTTATCAAAGGACGTGCGGCCGATTGCCGTATGCGCATTACTTTGTCACTCAAACCCTGTGTTCTTCTTGAGACCCAGGCTTCTTGGGAAGGGGGGTCATAACCACACAACGAAGCAGCCTAGTTGTTTAGGCTAGAAGTTGCATTAACGTAGTCAAACGTAGCAGTTTGTATTGTACCTAATTGACAGAATACTTGTAAATATTTGGCCTCATGAAGAGACTGCATGCCTGCCTGTATTGCAAAGGTTTGGTTTTTTTTTTTACGGATCACGAATCACTGGATTATCTGCCCCACGACGATGAGAGTGTATTTTTAATGTGCGAAGTATCCAACCGTTGTGTTTGTTTGATTAGCGATGTGCATGTACGGATGTGCTTGGAAGTTGGCATGTCACAATCCTTGTTCCCTGTACTTGGGAGTTCAAATTATATTATGCGTTTCGTTAAGTGAACTCGCATTCGTTTATTATTGTGTGCTTTCACAGCTAAGAATTCAGTGGGGATATGAGCTCTAATGCTTTTCTAAACGGCGAAGCTTGTGTTAATTTGTTGGCCTTTTGCTCCCTCTTTATGGAGTTCTGTTTCATGTGCGTTTGTGTTTCGTGCGTAGTTTTAATGTGCAAATATCCAACCGTTTGATTAGTGATGTACATTAATGAATATGCATGGTGGTTGCCATGTCACAATCCTTGTTCACGGGAATTGGAGATCAAATTAATAGTTAGTTTCGTTTAGCAATTATTCATCAGTTTATTTGTGCACCGTCACAGCTCGAATTTCTTGGGGGATACGAGCTGTTAATACTTTTTTCTCAACGGCTAATCAGTGTTCACTTAATTTATTGAATTTTACGCTCCTCTTTTATTCTCATTGGTATGGTCGTTTTATCATGTGTCCATTCTCTGAGAGATGTATTTGTTAAAAAGGAGCATTAGAAACACACAATGGTAATTATTTGGAAGCACTACTTTTCGCGCTATAAACATAATTCACATACCTGTCGATCCCTATCGTCGCTCCATTTAGAATATCATAACGAAAACGGGCACAAACACTCATTCATTAAAAAAAAATTATTCAAACATGCTAAAACTCTACTCACATCCATAGTGACTAAGCTGCCATTCCGCGAGATGAGAGTGAAACAAGAAAACCTTATTGCAACCAGTACATTAGTAAACGGAAATTATCAATGGCCGGTCGAATTTTTGGTTGTGGTTTCTGATGTTATGTTTAGCCGAAGCGAGCTAGGCACTTATACTGGGAAAAAATGACCATGAACAGGGACCTTGATTTACCCTAATTTACAGATTTTACGTGTTTTTACGTGGTTTTCATAATGTCCATGATCTTTCCATGCTTTGTTCATATTTTCACGTTCAGCCCATGCTTTGGTTCACGCCTGTTTATTTGTTGGAAGTGTGTCCATCAGCTCGATTCATAGTGGATCCTGCATTAGTGCAGGCAGTAGCAGTAATTATGTCCGACAATCGTGGAAAACAATACAACCAGCTTCCCGAAACCCGTCGCCGAAACTAAACTTCACACCATATGGTGCAAAACTGTAAGACTGGTGAAAACTAATATCATTTTATTGTGAACGAGTTGGTTTGGTTAAGCCTTTAGCCGACAATCTACACGTCATTAAATTAAGAAAGAAATCACAAGGTAAATGAAGCAAGCAGTCTGCATTAAAGACTGTCCTTGTGAGGATACACAATACACTAGTCTGAGAAAGAAAGAAAAGACTACTGCCCCGACTGAGACTCGAACACATGACATCCCGTTTATTAGCTGGGTGCTCCAACCACTGCGCTACAGGGGCGGGTACTGGCTACAGGCTCCAGCTAAAGTAGCTGTTTGATCTTACTCGGTGGTTAGAGCGTCCGGCTAGTAAACGGGATGTCCTGGGACGAGTCCCAGTCGGAGCAGTTGTCTTTTTTTTATTTCTCGGACTAGTGTATTGTGTATCCTCACAAGGCCAGTCTTCAATGCAGACTGCTTGCTTCACGTACACGTTATATGCCCTGGTTTTCCACCAACAGTCACTTTAAAATCCAATAATCACTTTAAACCAGAGGTGCACGAGGCTCATTGCTACATTGCTAAGTGGCCGGAAACAATATCATCTCTGTAAACAATGAAACTTAATTTAGCACACCATAATATTATTAGCCAGCGACAAAGAATTGTTTAAACGATGCTGAAATAAACAGACGAGTTTTAATCTTCCAGCGGTTTATGCATTGTTTGAACAATTATTTTCAGCTAGCTAGTACACGCTGATTGAAACAGGGAACCTGTCTTGAATTTTTGCACGTTTGGAATATTTATAGATTTTCACTAAAACTTTTAATTTTAATCGTCCAGCATCGTTTAAACAATTCTCCTCCGTCGCTGGCTAATATTACGGTGTGGTAAATTAAAGCTTCATTGTTTACGTGGTATTATTGTTGCTGGCCACTTTGCAACTCGGCAATGATGAGCCTGATTGTTAGAGTTGTTTAAACTGATTGTTGGTTACACGGGACATCAGGACTTACGGTGTTGATTGTTCAAACGATGCATAAACTGCATCGAGACCATTTTCTGTTGCATTGCCCACAGTTTGAGAATGAACGTCGACAGTTTTTACGCCCAAGTTGGGGTAGGGATGTGATGAGCCTGCTGGGAGTCAGCCCGCATGTCACGGACAGACATTGTGGTGCCAGGTTAAGGGCAGTGGCAGCGTATTGCGGGGCCACGGGACGTTTTACTGCGGGTCAGTTGTGCTATGGCTAGGGGCTACTTTAAATGTAGTTGTAAGGTGCTCTGTAATGTGAATAATGTGTGAATAATGTGAGTATATGATAGGACAGATGGCCTGTGAAGGCTAACGTCCTGTAAATAAACCTATAAACCTAAACCTATAAACTGCTGGAAGATTAAAATCCACCCTAAACCAAAACTGGTATAAGAAGCCGCCAAGTTTCAAAAAAGGGTCGGCCTTTCAAAGTAGTAATATCATTCAACCAGGGAAAGGCCGCCAAGGTTAATCCTGTTAGCTAAGTTAATCTCACCGATTAATAGTTCGAAAGTTAAATGAAAACTAGAACATTGCTACTGGCGGTAGCAATCTTCAAGTTTTCATTTAACGCCCAAAGTATTATTAGGTGCGATTAACTTGGCTAACAGGATTAACCTTGGCAGCCTTTCCGTGGTTGAATGATATCACTACTTTGAAAGGCCGACCCTTTTTTGAAACTTGGCAGCTTCTCTTATACCTGTTTTGGATTTGGGTGGAAATCACAGCTTTCATAGGACTGTGAACGAACGAAGGATCAGACGGTTTAATCGTCCTCTCTACCTTTTCTGTCTGGAGGAATTTTATGTCTAGAAATTTGCTCATTCATAATTTTCACATTTGCCGTGGTCAAATTAGCCGTTACGCTAGTGAAATTAATATGGTCAGAACTTGCATAGGCTTGTAAACGTACAGAGAATTTCACGGTCTAATCATCACCTTTACCTGTTACAACAATAATTTAGCACGTATGAGCCACTTGAGGGCCACGTGCTGCTGCTGCGACCCCCATTTTAGCCATTTTAGATAAAGGTACTTCCACATATAACGGTTTACCTGTCTGCCGAAATTTAGATCTAGCAACTTTCCCTAATGAGCTGTAGACGTGGCTTTGTACCCTATCAGAATTAACTTGAGAACAGTAATTCTACGTAAAATCAAATGTCCGTATACTAATGCTTCTAAATTAATTAATAACAATTATACCATTTTATCGTAGTGGGGCAGATAATTCAGTAGGAGTTCGTGTACCGTCCGTTTCAAGTTTTCATTTAACGTCCAAAGTATTATTCGGTGCGATTAACTTGGCTAATAGGATTAACCTTGGCGGCCTTTCCCTGGTTGAATGATATCACTACTTTGAAAGGCCGACCGTTTTTTTGAAACTTGGCGGCTTCTCTTATACCAGTTTGGGTTTTGGGTGGCTATCACTACTTTCAGAGGACTGTGAATGAAGCAAAGGTCAGACGGTGTAATTGTCATCTGTACCTTTTTTCTTGAGAAATTTTAAGTCTATAAATTTTTTCATTCATAATATTCATCTTTGCAATTGCCAAATTAGCCGTTACGTCAGTGAAATTGACACGGTTTGACGCCGATTTTCGTTCGCTTCGTTTACTCAATCAGCACATCCCTTCTCACTTGGCCCCACCTCGATTAACCTTAATCCTGCAATCACTTAGTTACCATGGTGTTCACGAACACATAATTGTCCCTTTTATCGTCGTGGGGCAGATAATTTAGTTTGGATTAGTGTCCATAACCAAAAAACGACCAAACCTTTGCAATAAAACATACTCCGTCTCCTAGTGAACCATTGTCCAATTTTCTCCTGTTTTATTGAGGCCTCGGCCACCTACTTGCAACAACAATGGATTCTGACAATTACATACTGAAACGATAAGCGCTCTAACACTTAAGCATTTTATAATCTACTGTTGGATGACAATACAAACTATGGTTACAACAATAATTTTGCATTTTCGAGCTACTTCAGGGCCACGTGCTTCTAACTGCAACCCCCATTTTAGAAAAAGGCACTTCCCCATATGACGCTATACCTGTCGGCCGAAATTTAGATCTGGCAACTTTCCCTATTACACGTTTCGTTATACCCTATGAGAATTAACATGGAAGCCTGCGGACTAGTTACTAGTTACCAGTAACACAAATCAACGTTATTGAGGACACTTTTTCTCCATGAAGGACACGTTCCCACATTTTCGTGTTGACGTTTTCTTCGTTACTGGACCCAAGACACCTGATTCAAACGACTTGCAAAGTTTTCTACCGCACGGGGAATTTACACCAATATGCTGAAATCTATAAGTTGGTTTCAGTTAAGAGACACAGTCTGCTAGTGAAACCACCTTTTTTCATCAACAATCGGATGTCTACAATCGGACGATCTACTATTACTTGGCGGCGACACACTAGCGTGTGTCTAGATTAAAGAATAAGCGAAACTGACTGAGTGAACCCGTCTGTGCATTTTGCACGTTTTTAATATTTAATTTAGTTTCACTAATCCTATAATTTTAATTTTCCATCGATTTATGCCAGTAGTATATGCATCGGTTAAACAGAACAGTAGTAAATGCTGGCCAATAAACGCTGATGGAGTGATTGAATCCATCTGTGTACTTTTGCGTGTTTTGAATATTTAACCAGTTTCCGAGTTTGGCTTATCCTTTAATTTTAATATTCCACTAGTTTATGCATCGTTTGAACCAAGGTATAGATTAGTAGGTAATGACGCTTTTCTGAAAACGTGTTGAAATTAAGCCCTACTTCCACCAACGCCACCAGATGGCAGCACTTGTCTGGTTCTCGTAGGAGGCGAAACTTGAAATAAAAAATGGAGACATTGTTGACATGGTAACTACGGTAATAGCAATATACCTGCGGAAATTGACGAAATATTCGTGCGTGGGTGACATCCGAAGTTGAATGACTTATTCTGTGTTCGATTCAAACTGTATACAGTTCGTTACGCGAAGCATAAACCACGGAAGAACTTCAGCCTGAACGGCCGATGAGCATCGCTTCTCGGACGTTCTCGGAACACATAACCATGCGTTATACTTAGCTCCACTCGCAACGACAACCCGTTTTAGACTTGAATATTGGATTTTAAAAATAAAACTTGTCACCTTTTAATGTATTAATCTGAATTATAATATATTTTAAGCGAATAATTTTGTATTCCTATCGTGATCAGTTTTAGTGACGCTAAATAGTTTTGATCCCCATGATGCTTTGCGCTTCCGTTACTTTACGACAGCACCCTCTGGCGGTAAATCGCTGAAAGCAGGTACTTCTTTGGTCCAAATGTTTACAGTTTTCAGAGAAAGAGTGGCACTACCTATATATCTTCTACCCTGGTTTGAACAATCTACACCCTAAAGTCCTGTCGCGAAGTTTCGTGTAACCAACAATCATTAAGCACACTGGTCGTTTTGGATGTTTCGTTTGCAACATGGGGGATGGGGATTGTTTTATGACACAGCCAACTGGCTGGGCTGGAAATTATGATGCACAGTTTGCAACATGGAGATGGGGAGTTGTTTTTTGAAACAGCCAGCTCTGGCCTGGAGATTGTGTTAACTGTTAACGTTATGCAATGACAATGTTACTTATCAACCGATACTCATAGCTCTGCACTCTTGAAGCAATATAAGGATGCAGGAACACAATGGACGAGGACTGAGGTGAACCAAAATGATGTACCCATTGTTGAGCTCTTTGGTTGAAAGCAACATTAAAAAGGGTTAAAGGGTTTAACGAGCGTTAACCACTCCTGGTCATCTGCCCGAAGCCCAAGGCCCTATGTCTGCAACAGCCAGATTCCCAGGCGGTCACCCACCCAAGTATCAATCCAGCCCAATGCTGCTTAACTTCGGGGATCTGACGAGAACCGGTGTTTCCAGCACTGCAAGGCCGCAGACACATTGACCACAATTGCAACAATGAGCTTTCTAGAATGAGACGATAACTATGTAAGTGAACCATAGCAGGTTTGCCATTGTTATGCTAACCTCTCAACTAATTTAGGAATACACCTCTACACACAGATAACGTCTCATTTTACAAAGGGCATTGTTAAAAGTGCGGTCATTGTTGCTTTTAAACAAAGTAGACCTGAACTAGTACTTAATTTTGGTTCATCCTGCTCTCAGCACCTGATTTTTTTTAACGAAACCCATTATTACACCCATTGTGCAAATTTAAACAGTTATTTTTCACTATATAAATACTGAAAACGGCCAGTATACTAGGTAACATTTCAAGCATTAAAATTAATTACAATACGAAACCCATTGTGATATTGAAGTATAGCTCCTTTAAAAGTTTCTTTCGGTGGTAGTTTTTGTTTGCTTGTAGAAGGTTCGTACCCATGTAAAATGTCGGAAGCACAATAGTGCCCGCAAAACAAAAATAAAGGGGGGGGACGCTTTCTGAGGATCTTTTTTGGGGCACGCCATATTTTGGACTAATCAGTGTTACGGATCCTCGAAAAAGCCTTTAACGTTTTTGATTTAGTTTTTATGGCTTTTCCTCATGATAATGTCTACCAAAAGGGTAAGGCGGCAAAACAAGCGAGTAGGGGGGTGGCTTCAGCAACATACTCTTCCGAAATATTTCCATCAATGGAAAAATCAAACAAATCCTCGAATACCAATTCCGAATTCATAATATAACACCATACACAAAAGAAAACTTTTTCCTTTCCACCTTCCGTCATTGACGACACATACTTCTTTGTCGTTCTGAGATGGACATAACTTATTATCTACAAATCTGCCTATCACCTGCTTCCCTCGTGTAAAAACAACAAGGCTAGTTCTCAAGGAATCAAAGAACCTATACTTTCGCATCCAGGTATCTTACTTCCCCTCCACCAATCTATGTGTAACCGAAACACTTCATCTTCGTCTCACCTCCTTGAACGTGTTGCAACATTGTTATCTCAGCTTCCGCTGCAGATCGCCTCTGCTGCGTGCCGAAGGGTGTCCCAACTACACAACGGTTTTTTTTTTTACTGAAAGCACAACTCACCATTTTTAAGTCACCACGCGAGCATCTTTTGTTGCACGGGGTGGTCCACAAAAAACTGACGACCCAACATTTTCTAAGTCCAACTTCGAAAAGCTTCGAAAACCCTAGCGAACTTGGTAGCATGAAAAATGGCGAAACAACGCGTTCGTCTCCTTCCCACCCACTCCCGCTCCCTCCACAAAATTGCTGCAAAGGACTCGTCTATCTACCAACCACTCCACCCTCCATAAACTAAAATGGAATGACCTTCCATATCGAGATACTGATTGATCACAGTTTTACCAAAGCAATTTTCACAAAACACAAACACGTTTTACGAGCTAGCTTGACGTCCTAACCATGGGACCTTTGCATACTCTAGCAGGGTCAATCATCGTAGCCGCGGGTTAAAAATCGATACCCGCTTGATTTTCACCAATAACTATTACTTAAATTTTTCATGCACTTTAGGAAGATTATGGATCCAGCAACAGTAATATAAACTAGCAGATCAACTAACATAATCTAGCATTAATTTCTTACTCAACCGAATAATTGTGATCTTCAGAACTCAACAACCCTAGTTATACTAGTCAGGATTTTAATTCAGTTAAGGAGAATTATGGCTTAAGAAACATTAATACAGGGTGGTCCACTAAAAACTGACCACCCACAATTTTGTAAGTCCAACTTTTCTAGTTAGCACCCTTCAGAACCAGATGAGGACAGATCTTCCCGTTTCATAATCATTAGATTAGATTTGTCCTCTCCTGGTTCTGAGGGGGTCTAACTAGAAACGTTGGACTTAGAAAACTTTGGAACGTTGGACAGTTTTTTGTGGACCACCATGTATACACCATGAATTCCTTGTTAGCATATACATTAGTTCTTCCTAGGTAGAGCACTTTGAATATAGAAAATAAACTAAATATTATAGCATATTTTACTCTTCCTAATAATTGTGATCTTCATAATTCAATTATATTCGTAGTTTGACAGTTTAGTTACTTAAATATTTTAGATCACTATCATATCTGCAAACAAACTCCTTGTTGCCCAATATATCTAAACAGCCTGTTTCTTCAATTCCATCACTAACAGAATGAAGGCACAAACCCGGCTAAACTAATTCGGAGGATTATTTTTGCTGCTCACGACTTTTAGCTTTCTAGCGAAATGTAGTGTATTAATAAACAAGCACAACTCAAGTCGTGAAGAATTTATTTCAGGACAATCTCAAATTCGCTACGGACAGCATTCTCCTGAGGAGAGCCATTTCAATACAATACCTCGATCTTTAACCGCGCCCCTACGTGTTTTCCAGAAAATCTTAAATATTTGCTAAAACCACAAAATCGCGTTGATTGCAGGGCATGCTGGCACACAAAAAAATCTGCATGCCTTCCCGCCTCTTGGTATGCCAAACAGGGCAGGTCCGTTTTGCATTGGTGATTCGTCCAACCGACCGTTAGATTCTAATCTTTCACAAGCATTCTTCTAAGTAAAGTTCTTTAGTGTTACAATCAGCCAAAAGAATAGCCATAACTTGTGTCCAGAAAGGTGTTTCACTGAAAAATAAAATAAACACACAAAGTTAAAATAGTTCCTGAAAATTTGTTGTCAGCATCAATACAGAGTTTAAGAAGCAGGTAAGGGTTCGGCATGCCGTTCGGCGTACTGTATGAAGCCTGGTGCCCAAAATTTATTGTACCCCACCATCCCCCTCGGTCCCACAAAAAAGGAGAGAAACAATTTTCTTAGAAATTGATGTTTTTTATACAACTTTTAAGTAAAACTAAATTTTTCTTTAACGTGTAGTACCATATTTTATTTTTCTTGTGACTGAGACACCCTTGAGGCATTTTTCGGTGTGTGGCCCGGTGGTTAAGCACCCAGAGCACCCCTACGTGGTGCTGCTGCCAGCAGTAATATAACAAGAGCCTAGTTTTAATATTGACCATTTTTCTATAATTAAGAATTGTAGTCCAAGCTGGAAAAAAAATAATTGTACGAGTCGCATATCGCCAGTTTTTTCCCTGTATGATTGGATAGGTGCACCTTGCAGACACGCCAAGTCCAGCTGTGACGGGGAATTCAACTTTCTCAAGAAAGCGTGCAAAAAAAACTCAGTCAAGCTCGGAAGATAGAGATTGAGCTGCTGTAAATTATTTCGATTCTATTGTGAGTGAATGTGGAGCATTTAGAACTACTACAGAAGCCAGAAAGTGTGTAGTGAGCTGTTACTGGAGTGTCGTTAGGTTTTACTATGCATATCATGCAAGGTGTGGTAGGCCTATAGCTTTTAATATAAGAATATGGATTTATATGGATAATAAGAACAGAATATTTACAAATGAAGTGTGCACCCCAACCTGCTTCTCCCTACCATGTTGGTCAATTATATTGATATACGTTTCACCGATTTCTATTCCTGTTGTTCTATAAGCTACTCATTCTGGCATAGAAAGGAAGCATGGGTTTTCAGCTCCACGCTGTCATAGACTGCGGGTGTAAGGGACCATTCACAAAGAAAATGGAGTTATTTCAGGGGTGAGGCGTTCAAGTTATAGGAAAGTAAGGGGCTGTAAAACGTTTGTTTGAACCTGTCAATATTGTTAGAACTATGTATTATCTGTTAGGAGCTATGTAGGGCCTGACTTGTGTACTCTCCAACATGAAGAAAACGGCGACGTTTCTCACCATGTTGGTGCGTACACAAGTCAGGCCCTACATAGCCCAGAATTGTCGGGCTATCTAGTCGGGGTATTCAAATATACTTCCCTTTACCGTACTGAATTCCCGCCAATAAAGCCTCCTTCTGTGGTTAGGGGGTTATGAACTCTATTCTTTTCTAACCTACAATCTTATTACATTCCACTTAACCTCTACCCGCAAATTCCACCAAATAGTGGTGCAATTCAGCATAGTTGAGCATAGTCCGGGTACACGGGTAGTCCTGAGCATTGGGGCATCAGATTCAATAGGCGTCTTAGTCCTGGCTGTACATTTCTGGCTTCTTCACAGCCTGGTTCGATCTTGGTCACAGGAAGTAAATATGCACGGGTTTTTCTCCAGTCGTTTCCCACCTGTTGTACGAGGGTTTCGTCCGGGTACGCCGGTTTCGTCCCTCCTGCGGCAAAAAAAAACGAACACGATGGTGGCTCCATCTGTTGGTTGGGACTTCAAGCTCTAAGCTTATTGGCCGACACTATTCCATTGACTGCCTCTTCTGTTAATGACTGGTCATTTTAAACTTGCTTTTGACCGACAAAATATGCAGTTTCATAGATTTTGCCTTACCACAAAAAAACTTTAAAAATGCAAATATTCAAATCATGGCGGAGATTGTGACAAAATGTGACATACGGAGATTGGAGTCAAAAATTAGCCAAAATTAGTGTGACGTACTTTTCGAATGGTCCCTGAAATTTGCAATGCAATCTCTTCCTTTCGTAATCGAAAGCTTAAACATTACTTTTATGGGAAGCTTTGAAACAATTCCATTACTGCACCTATATCAATCATTATTATGCCACAGGGTGCATCATATAATATCTACAACGCATATGGGGTAACATCTGTTGACTACACTGAAAACATTACTAGGGAAAGGATGCTACATTGGTTCAGTAGCGTGTGCAGACTAGGGTGGACCACTGGCACAGTAGTACTAAAGGTGAGACCCTGCACGGGGGTAAATTGATTATAGTGTGGCTCAGAGAGAGTGGGTCTGGGGAAGAAATTGGAGGAAGTGGGGAAAACCCACAGAAGTTGGAAAATTTCTGAAAATCCAGATTAAAATTATGCAAAATGCTTAACTTTAGACCCAAGGTAATCAGCAATGGTTGGTTTTAAGAGTGTTTTTAAGTTTGCTTGCACTTGATGGGTGGGCGGGGTCCCCAACTCAGGTGGGCCCCTGGCACCTGCCAGTCTGTCTATATTGTGTACACGCCACTGCATTGGGTGCCCTGGGAAACGTAATGTTATTTTACGTTTTCAGTTCTTGAAAAGACTCGGTTTGGTCTCGGTTTGGTCGGTGTTATTATCAGGCCTGAAGTGGATCCTAGAAGTCGTGAAAAGTAGCCTATAAAACCTTGATAAGGGACCAATTAGAAAGGAGTCAGTTCAGTGTGGTAAAATGTAACATAGCACAAGGATGATTCAGCTGTCACGAAAATGAGTGAGCTCTAAAATATACTTACCCGGCCTGGTTTAATACTTGGGTTAATATTTTCAACCTGGCCTTTGATAGGAAAAATATCAATGGGTAGGGGTGGGGATTGTTGGAAGGAACTTATCACTAAAATATCACTTGGGTTAATACCTTTAACCTGGCCGTGGATAGGAAAAAAGTATTAAAATCAACGGGTAGGGGTGGGGAGTGTTAAGGGACTACTCATTAAAATATCACTTGGGTTAATGGCGTGGATACACTTGTGCAGTGCGTAGCCAACTGACTGAGCTGCAATAGTGCCATAACCGAATTGCTATTTTACTCACGAAAAAGGCCTTCTGAAGTGAATACATCTGTGCAGTGCATAGCCAATCTACACCTAGAATAGTGCAGTGACCGAATTGCTATCTTACTCATGGAAAAGTTCTTATGATGCCGATGCTCCTGCGCAGGGCATCACCAATCAGCTGAGCCACATTAAGCAGTACAAAGTTCTATCAGGTATGTCTATTCCCGTCATTATGCTCGGTCACCACAGCCCTAATACTGTTTAATAACTTTTACTTCCTATGAACTGTCTGTGCTCTTAGTAAGTTACCTGTTGCCGAGGACGGGACCTTAGCAGTTTCAGTCCTCATGACCAAGAATCTTGACTTCACCTGTTCTTCTCCCGCGTCTCTTGCATCATCGTCCAATTGAGTCACACATTGGATACAAGCAGGTGGAGACACGTAACAGTCGTCAGCCGTCACGACCATCAAGGGTTGTGGATTGTCAGCCGATTCGCAGTCCATCGTGTAGTAAGCAATGTCCACGAGTGGCTGTGGACTCCCGTCAGCTGCACACGTCACCTTCACCATCTCATACTCGCGGTAATTTGTGTTCGACGTGTCAACTGACACGTCACCAGCAGGCGCTGTAGTGTAAACAGTTTTAATGTCATTGTTTGAATATCAAAATACATGCTACAAAATAAATCTGTTACAAACCCAACTGTCGGGAGCACAACAGAGTCCCTAAATCAAATGAAACGTGACACAGTAATAAGAGTTGAACTTTGCCTATACTGTCAAGTCGAGACAGTTTGTCATGATAAGTGAATGCTAAAACGTCCCCATAAACATTAATAGACTAAACCCATAAGCTAACTGAAAATATGGGAATAGAACTGTTTTGTGGTATTTCATCAAAATTAATAGACTAAAACCAGACAGTCCAGTTACAATAGTGTAAAATGCACGCAAAAAGAAAAAAAAAGCATTAATTTCTGGGTCTGTTCTAGTTTGTTGTGCTTGATATCGACAATAATATGTATACAAATGGAGTGGAAAAGAAAGATTTTTTCAGATATTAGTAAAAAACTGTCTTCAGTGATAAACGAATATGAAGTTAAAAGTAAATGTCAAAGTAGTCATGACTGCCTGAGCGGGGAATTAAACCCACGACTTTTGAAACCAAAGGCCGAATTCCTACCGCTAGGTCAGTATGTGGCTTAGCGGTAGGACTTCGGCATTTGGTTTCAAAGGGGGGGGGGGGTTGAGGCTTAATTAAATGGCGCGTCGACAGCTAGGTCATTAGCACCAACCTCAATCACAGTACAGTGGTCCGGGTTACCACTGCACGACACATTAGAGATAAACCCCTACTCTAAATTATGTCGTGCGTCTGTACCTCCTGCAAAAATTGAAAAACACCGGACAGGAGGACAGACTCATCACCCAATTGACTCCTGCGGAAGATGCAAACGACGACGAACACCATCAAGATAGCGACAATCAACAAGGAAGCGCCGGACCGTAAGGGGCCATCGACACCAATAACATTCAGGAGGGTCAACCTCCTGCAAAAGGAAACAGTGAGTAAGTCGGGTATGACCAATGCACAAACGGGCAGCAAAAGGAGCCCTCCGCTACCTCCTCACGGCGACTGCGGCGACACGCCGAGTGCCATTCCTCGACAGAGCCTTTAATAGCTTGCAATTTATTACCGTCCTGTCTGTTCCACAAGGTTTGCCAAAAAGCGTGTAACCTCAGACACAAAGTCGCAGAGTTAGAAAGGCGTCCGAAGGAACAAGGCTGAGATGCTTTCCAAGAGGGCCCGAAAGGGCCCCTTTCGCTGCAGAATCAGCTTGCTCTTTTCCACCTATCCCAACATGGCCCAGAATCCAGCAGAAAAGCACGGTTTTCCACTGGCCAGGCAAGCGGGAAAGCAAAGCCTGGACACGTTGTGTCAAGGTTTCAAAGGTCATGGGCTTAATTCCCCACTAAGAGTGTCTGTTTAGCATAAACAGCATTTAGTGTCTGTTGAGCATAAAGATACCACTGATAACTACGCACAGCTACGCACAGCAACAAGATAGCAATGAAGAACACTGTACAATAGCAAGAGGCCTGACAATGATGAATGCCAAATACTTATTGCCATTAAATCCTGCCTACTATACGGAAAAGATTATTTTCAATGTTTTAAACTATGCAGTAAATATCGTTTGATTTTGGTAGTATTGTTTGTTTTACTCTAAATAGCTAATAAAGGGTGGTCCACAAAAAACTGACGACCCAACATTTTCCAACCTTCCTGGTTAGCACTCCTCAGAACCAGGAGAGGACATAAATTTTCCGAGTTTCATTAGACCTCATTTGTCTTCTCCTGGTTTTGAGGAGCGCAGAAAATGTTGGGTCGTCAGTTTTTTATGGATCACCCTGTATATGCAACGATGTTCATATATCGTTGTGCCAATAATATGAACATTAATTATGCGTTACAAATTTGCAAAATAACTTCATCCTATAAGGAAAATGGATAGAACCAAATCTGCTAGAAATTTAATTTCGTGCAAGATTAGTCCTAGGGAATTTTTTTCCCTATAATTGATAGGCCTAATGCATTTTCGAATATGGCGGCCAGAAAAAGCAGTGGGATTGTTTAAGACTTGGTATGTTATTGGAGTATACTTCCTGGACACATGTGCCAGTTTTCAGCTTTGTTATTTTTTCAACCTCAGTTTCTAATTTGCCTGGCCTAATTGTCGTCTTTCTCAGAAAGCTACAACAAGACTAGAAAAATTTTATATTGTGCGTTTGTTTGTGGGTCACCCTGTACAGTATTGCTGTCTTTCTCAGAAAGCTGCGAACCTACAGTTTTAATGGATATTAAAGAGTTACCAGACTAGAACATTTTCAGGTTGTACATTTTTTTGTGGGTCACCCTGTACAGCACTGCTCTCGTTTCTCAGAAAGCTGCAAACCTAGAGAATTACTGGCTTTTAGATTTAACCAAACTTGAAAGAGGTTTAAAATGGCTATAAAGGTCACTAATGAATGGATGAAGAAATTTAATGTGAATACACGCATAAGGACTGGGAAGGGTACATTGTATCCAATTACACCTAGCCTAGATTAATATTTGCATACCCCAATTTAACAATGAACTAATTGTACAATAAGGCAGGCCAATCAATGGGGTAGACCTAATACAATTAAAAATTTTTCATTCACAAGATACGTGTAAAGTAACAAGCCAAAGGCTTTAGTCAATTTTAAATATGGGTAAGATGAAATGAAAAAAGAATAATAGGCCAAGGCTCTAGTCATGTTTCATTACCAAGTCCACCTAATGTATCCCGAGAGATGAACTTTCCTAAGTCTGTACTTGAAAACTGTTAGGGAGGGAGCCATTACCCCTAATGCGATTAATAGAGTTTGAAAATAGGTAGCTTCAGGAGTTTTATGTTCAAATGGCTTTTTACATGTCTTTAGGGTAATAGTAGGGCCTATTAGTTAACTTTAGATGGGTGATACCCCTTCAGCCATTCCAGGTTCTTCCACTCCTCCAAATCGCGATTAATCTGGAGGGAAATGGTGGGTGTTTTTCGTCGTCATAAAATTGTTAAGAGTGAATTGGAGGTTAAATTTGTTTTTAAAAATGTGCAAAATTTCTTCCGTGTCTTCACTTCCTTGCATTTGACGACCATTAAAAAATATGACTAAAATTAATACTGCCAATCGTAAAATGTTTTATCAACAGCGCACTTTGGGGAATAGAAGAGTGGAGGATGGAATGCATGCCCAGCAATTTCTCTGAGGATGAATCTGAACAATTTTTATTAACTTCATGGGTGAAATGAGAAAATATGAAATCCTACCCAGTCTGCTAGAAGATAACACGCAATAAACGATTAAAGATCAGAAGAGACAAAAATTAAAGAAGTCTTTAAACATCAGAATAAGGAAAGATAAAATATGATTAAAAATTAGAATACAGAAATATTAAAGGACTAAAAACTTTTTCTTACCAGGAACATCCAACCTATGTACCACGACTGCCAGCGTATCGTCCTGGTTACTTGTTTGCTGGCACCAATACCGAATACAGAAATATTAAAGGATTAACGATTTTTTTCTTACCAGGAACCTCAAACGTATGTACAACGGCCTCCAGCTTATCGTCCTGGCCACTTGTTTGCTGGCAGCGAATTGTTTTTCTACGGTCTGCCAGATTCTCAGAGGCCGAATTCAACTTGACTACGATTGAGGCATCGTGCGCATCTGAGTGCGAAAGAACGGCTATGTCGTCTTCTGGAACGGGGTCATCATCGATGAAAAACTCTATTGGTCCAAACTTCCCGTCACCCTTTCTACCAACAAACACACACACAGGAGTTATGCCATATGAAATTTAAAATGGCCCATCGTAAGTCGATTGGTACGTGAAAAAGTGCACTTAGGAACCATTTTTCTGGATCCAAAAATCCCAATTCCGATTTCGAAAAATGGGTCCCTTACAAATTCCATTCGGTGTAGCAGATATGCATTAGGACCGAATTTTCTACACTCCTAATTGGATTTTGGAACAAAACTGGTCAACATTAACTTTAAAAAATTTTTTTAACCATTCTGTATGATATTTACCACGTAGTAATGCCAATTTATCTGGATTTGTGTGTTCTTTAACTACAAAAAAAAAGCTATTCGTAGCACTGAAAACAGCAGCACTTGACTAACATTTTGACCAATTTAAGAAATTTGACAAGTACTCAACCTTTATCGATATTATGCTTTTTTTATATGCACAGCACTGTTTTATATAATTGTAGAACCAGAAAAAATCAAAACGCAATCGTACTTAGCTGTAAAAAAAAAAGCAGTTGTAATTTGGTTACATCTAAAATAATATTGCAGCTTGTTCTGAAACCTAATCTATAATTTTTTATACCAACATTGTTGTGCACAATGGTTGCTTCTATTTAACCCTTTCGAGCCCAAATTAGTTACGGTCATTAATAATATTATTAACGTCCCGTATGGTAGTTGGGTTAGTCGCGGGATTCGAACCGGCATTCACTTGGTTTGGAGACGAGGACGCCAACAACTGGGCTGTTGCTGCTCGCTTTGCTCGGGGTCCCCAGGGACCCCTCACAAAGCTTGCAGTGCAAGTTGGGACTTAGTTTCTGCTCTATCATCTTGCAGCTGTTGTCATTTTGCTACGGCGGGCCTGATAGGGTTAAAACAGACTTCGTCTGAGCCTTGGGTTATGGTTTAGACAGGAATACATTAATTTTTAGATTTAAAAGGGTTTCCATCATTTGTAGTGACACTTTTTCATTCTTTAACAGGCAGGTTGACATGAATAATCGGGAAAATGCAAGAAAAATCATTAGTATCGTGGAGCATAATAGTAAGTAAAAATATGACCGAAAAAGTTGGTGCTTGTTTCGGGTGGGAAAAAGTGGAGTAGCAGAAGTAATTCATCGACCAAAAAAAGTCATAACGAAAGTCATGCAATTTCTAACAGAACTACTAGTTGAGCATCGGGAAGAGAGTTCCCAGTTTACAACCTTTGACGAGAAGTTGGACTGTAGATTAACGAACTGAGTTTAAGGGCGCAACTAGAAAACCCACCAGATGAAGGATCTTGCAAGTCATGAGATCACCTCGTAAGTTGTTTTAACATGTATTTTTATTGTATTCTTTATTTGTATCTTTTATATCACAATTTCGGACTGCTAAGTGGAGGATGCTCTCCCTTCTCTGAATCAGTTTCTTTGCTGTATTAGTTAATTTATTCTTTTTTTCTGAAAAACTTTTTTACTCCCAAAACACCCACGTCCTGCCAACTGGAAATGTGTATAAATGGGAAGCGCACGAGATGGAATGCGACTTTTTAAGCCCATTCTTGATTGACCGGACTAGACCTCGTGCAAGTTTTATTCATGCGGGTTTCTAGGTGGCAGGACGTGCGTTTTTTGGAGTAGAAAAAAAACGAATAATGAATGTATTCATATAGCAAAGAAAATAGATCCGACCTCCACTTATTCCTAGTCTGAATTAGTGACATAAAAACTTACAAATACAAAATACAATAAAAATACATTTAAAACGACTTAAAAAGTCGCATGCATCATCCTAATTTACCTCCTCCAAAAGCTGTCTAAAAGCTATTCAGGGAATGCGATGAGACCACCTAATTGACTGAAATCCAAATGAGCACAACCAAGTGCATTTTGTGAAGATAAAAGTTTTCAAGTCAAAAAGCTATTAGGCTCCACCACAGTTCGCGAAACTAAAGATCAGCCATTAAACACTTCATCTTCAACTATTCCAGCTTAAGAATCCTTCGATGTTCATGTATGGCATTTTGTAATCCTGGAACACTTTGTGAAGACTGATGAGATATGGAAACCAGACTTCGCTGGTGTATGCCAGTATGGAATAGAATAAAACTAACCAACTCAAGTTAAGAATGATCTGTCATTGGAAGCAGAACGCCTGATGAGTTGTGCCACCATTTTTCTACTTCTACTGCTGAGATGCATTCACCCGAAATTTTTAGCGACCCCTTTTTAATTTAGCAAACTAGCCGATGGTATAAGGTACTTGCAGGTTAATTTCACCAAAATGAAGGCTGTTTCACTGTTTTTAGAGGCAATGGCCATTTTACCGATTAACATCTGTTGCTTGAAATCTTTGGTCACAACAAAAAAATTTAATTCTCTGGTTGTGGATTTCAAAACCCTTCAACGCATTTGTCCTGACATCTAACAACCTCAAACCAACAAAAGGACCATATCCAGATCACTATGCGTTCACGCGCAAACATTCAGCTGTGCAGACCATCCCAAATGTTCACTAGCCATGTTCACTCGCAGTCTACGGGATTCCACGTGGGAAAAACGTGACTAGCTAGCTAACTAGCCACTACTTACTTAGACAGTATAAAAAAACATTTATGCTTCTTTGTCTTTGAATAGTGGAAATGGTGAATGGTTCCGGGGACTACTGCCACCCTCAGTCTGGATCCACATCTCTGACAAACACGTTATGTAGTGTACTGAATAATCATACACTCAATACCGAAGGTGTAAAAGGTTTATGAGTGGCCAATATTTTTAATCAAACTAACTAGCGCACCTTTCAAAGTTTACTTGTACACCGTGCTAAAATTTACTTGCACATTTTTCAAAACTTACTCGTACATCTTTATTAATTCTCTAAATTAATTTTCTAAACAAAATCCCACACTTCCAAACCAAATCCCACACTTCCAAACCAAATCCC